>JAJSRW010001607.1:0-28508 GCA_022414725.1 Microglena sp. YARC
TTGTACATTGCTGTTCCCACTGTCATTCTAAGCTTTCGTCCTCTGCTTTTGTCGATTTTTATACTTGTATGATGTTTTTTTCGTATCATTACCACTACTCTCTCCTGGTTCCAGCCCATTTTTTATTTTACAAAAAAGCATGGATCCAGTCCAGCCTGCAGACAAACTAAGATTCAGTCCAGCACACATACTTAGGAGCTGAAGAAGAGGGGGGCTGTGCAGTCTCCAGCACAAAACAAAGCATCCAAGCCTAAAAGGAGGAAGGCAATCAAGCACTCCAATTCTCAATTCCGCAGTGGTGCAATCCAGCCACTTAAGCGCGATGGAGCCCATAAACTGTAAAATAATGCTGGGTGACCAAAAGAGAGAGTAATGGGTAATTACAGTCAGAAATAAAACAAGGATACACAAAGAGAGGCGAATGCCTTAGAACTGACAAGTGGGAACAGGCCAATGTACAACAAGCAGTGCGATAGCGCGAAGAGTGCCCTTCAATTCATCTAAGCAAAGCAAATTAGGACTAAGTTCTGCATGGAGTAGCAAAGCAGAGTGTAAAAGAGGAGCTGCAACAACGACGCTAAGACAAAGCTAACTGGCTTTGAACAAATGCGCGCGCAGTCACGCTGGCCGCCGATAACAGACTCGCCGATCAGATGCGCACGACGAAGATGCGCGTGAGTCTCAGCTTTCTTCCTGAGAGCTCCTAAGATCATAGCAAGAGACGCTGTATGGCAGCAGAACAGTAAATCTGACCTGGGGCACAAAGAGAAGTAAGGTGCGTCAACTGTCCTGGCTCTCGTGAGTCCCTTTTATACTGTTCGGGGAGGGAATCTACGGAAGGCAGCGCATTCTTTGGAAAGATTCCAAACCGGTAGATTTTCCTTCATAGTGATCTATACGCGCACGTTGCAGCATGCTCTAAACCTGGCCATGCGGGCGGTAAAAACCGGTGTGGCCTAGCGCTATTTGAGAAAAACATAGCACTATAGTAACCACTGGTATGCGCATAGTACGCGGCTCAGTGAGAACCCATGAAAGCTATACGGAGATTCGACAAAGGGTTCGATTTCCCCGATGGGGGCAGCGTTTAACCTTACCACTAATTAGCATCGACAGGAACGTAGTCCGATCATCAAATATCACAAGGGCAAGTGCTAACTTGATATTCTAACACTCCCCACTCTCGTCGACTGACCTGAATTGTTCCTACTGTTTTGTAACTCCCAACGCCGAGCTCTGCAAGCTAAACTTGCACCTATAGGCAGGATTTTAGTCAGTACTAATCAGCCACCGATTTCCTCAGTGGAAGTAGGATGGTGAAGGTCACCTTGACACTTGCCACTCGCTCCGCGCAAAGTGCGTGCAGGCGTAGGGACACATAACCGAAATGCGGGTTCGTCTGTTAAGGCGCCGATTACCGAGGACCAGACGATAGAGCCAGGAGAAGAATGGTTCTGGGGTAGTAGTACTGGTGCGCAGCGGTTCTTCAGAGGGGGTATTAGTGCCATGGCTGAGGGTGTGCGCGGCGTAGGGGGTGTTCGGTGATCGCGAGGGCAGATTTAAGACTTTTGATGATGCTATGTTTCTGACACTTCCTGGTTGTCGTGTGGCAGATAGGTAAATATGAAGGGAGAGGTCTCTGGGTGACGTCGTCGGTAACCCAGCTGAGGTTAGCACGGGTGCCTGTCGGAAGATTCCAAACTCAGGTTTAGAGCTGCGTTTGCTGGTCGGAAACGTATGGAGGTAGCGAGGGCGGAGTGAGTTGCTGGGATCACGTCGATCTTGCGTGGAGCGATTCTCTGCTTTGCCAAGTTGAGCGGCAGCGCTAGTGCGAATGGCGGAGTAGGAGCATATGGAGAGTAGAGCCGCGGGTGCGGTCGGAGGCGCGTAGCGATTAGGTAAGTAGATAGGTACAGTCATCCAAACTGTATTTCGAGTGCTCAGTCCCTTGACAGCTGCAGCCAGCAGCCCATGTACTCACGCCTCTGTGCATGGAGTGCGCCACCGTGGCTGCAGTCGCTCTGCTAGGAGACCACAGCTCCATTCAGCCTGAAAAGCGTAGCCATCGTCGGACCTGCGTGTGTCAGATCTCTTGCTGTTCTCCAGCGAAGTCTGTGTGTAGATGCAGTCAGCGAAGCCCTGAAGCTCCAGCAGATCACTCCTCAAAGAAACACTTCCTATCAACCGTCCAGTAGCCGCCTGCCAGAAATGTACGCAACACATGCTTTGCAGCAGCCAGGTGGTCCTCAGTGGGGTTTGCCATGTATCTGGCCAAAGCTCCCACTGACTGTGAGAGGTCAGGCTGGTGCACACTGCAGATACATCTAAGAGAAGCCCAATGATGACTCGCTGTAGCTACAACCAGTCTGGTCCATAGGGCTTCCTGCCTTGGTCAGCTTGTGGCTGGGAGATAGAGTCCTCGACTAGTGGCACCTTCTTTTACCTTATCGTTGACTAGGGCATGTGAGGCAAACTTGTCCATGCGTCAGACAGCCACACTTCGCATCCTTTTCTGAGTCAGAGGGAGTTTCTTCATCCCTCTCTGCTGATGGATGTCCATACCAAGTAGAAGGAGAGATTCCCCATGTCCTTGGATTTTGAAGACTTCAGCCAGGAGCTTGGTTTTGTCACCAGGCATGTGAACTCCTTCCGCGAAATTGCCGGCAACACGATGTCGTCGACATGGATCAGCACATAGTCTCAGTCACAGAGCCAGCCATTCATGATGAACAATCCAGGGTCGGCCAACAGAGGCATTAAAAATTAAAGGCCCAATGGCTCCAGCTTGGCGACGCGCTCTGTGCGGTAGTTTTTGCATACCAAGCACGGGGGGCTCTGCTTCAGACCATAGAGAGTCTTGCGCAATGCATGCGCGTCGCTTCCCCCAACTGCAAAACCTGGAGGTTGCTGCATCCACAGATCCTCTTCCAGTTCCCCATTGAGGAACGCTTTGGCAACGTCCAGCTGATGCAGTTTCAAGATCGCGGTGAGCTGTGACAGCAAGAGGGTGCGCAGAGTTGCGTGCTTCCTAACAGGTGCATATATCTCATTGTAGTCGAGACCTCCCGCTGCCTGCATCCAACAACTACCAGGCGAGCCTTGTAGCGCTCGATGTGACCGGCAGCGTCTCGCTTCCTCTTGAAGATCCACTTGACAGGGAGTACATTGGTTCCAGGGGGTCTGTCCTCAACCTCCCAAGTTGTTGTGGAGCAGAGCTGCCATCTCTTCATCCATTGCAAGCTTCCACTGCTGAGCCTTCGGGACCTGCGAGAGCTTCCTTCACAGACACTGGCTCAGGCTGAAGTTCAACAACAGCAGCTGAGGTGGCCCCACCTACCACTGAAGGTTTTGCCTGCTGAGTCTGGATGATCGCCGCGGAGAGGTTGACATTTCTTGAGTAGGCAGTGGAGCAATGTCCTCATCTTCCTCATCTGAGTCAGTATCCATGTGCAAAGGGGCAAGTCTTCGTCCTCACTGTCAGCTTCATCCGTCGGGGTAGTGGATGCCGGCTGGAGAGGTGCAGAAAGTGCACTAACTGGTTCTCATCAGGTTCAGTTGATGTCTACAATGCACAGTGGCTCATAATTCATATGGGCCGGTGGCGTCGGCGTGTTGTATGGGAAGACACCCTCATGGAAGGGTAACATCTCGAGCCACACGCCAGTCTTGCCGTCTGGATCCAGGATCCGGTATGCCTTGGAGTTGGCCTCGTACCAATGAAGACACCTGGTCTGCTTACAGCATCCAGCTTGCGCCGCTTTAGCTTGGGCACATGGGCAAAGGCCTTGCACCCAAAAATCTTGAAGTGGGATACTTGCTGGGACTGACCCTGTCAGCAGCTGGTGAGGCGTAAGCTCCCGGCCACTGACTGGGAGGCATTCCTTAAGGTGTTAGCTGTCTGTAGGCCCTCAGCCAAAGGTAGAGGGGGCACCACTGTGAAGCAGGAGGGCCTAACCTTTTCCATTAGGGTCCTGTTCAAACGCTCCGCCGCGCCATTGCTCTCGGGCTGTAAGGGGCCTGTGGTTTGATGGACAATCCTCTGGAAGCAAAGAAGGCAGCGAGTTCACCATTGCAGAATTCTCCTCCTCTGTCCGAGCGCCACTATCTTGACAGTGATGCCATGTTGAGTCTGCAGCATGAGAATGAGGTCATGCAGGTCTTGGTCTTCAGCATGATGACAAAAGCTGTACCTGGAGTGGTCCTCCAACACACCCAGGAACGTACTTGCTCTGCCCTAGAGAGGCAGGTGTGACTAGGACCACATAGGTCCATGAAGGCAATCCCTTCACAGGTGCTGACTTACTGGCAGGAAAGGATCGCGGGTCTGCTTCGACAGCACGCAAGCTCGCAGGATCCTTGAAGTCTCTTGAATGCCTCAGCTTCTACCTCATGCCATGTACCATCTGCTTGGCCTGCAGAGTGTGCCAAGTTTGTCATCCCCAGATGACCAAACCTGGCATGCCAAAGCTCCGGCGTCTCAACTGCAGCGCACACAGTACCGTCAGTAAAAAGAGAGAGCAACTGGCATGTCTGCCTCGGGCACCATCCCCTCCACCTCATACACGCCGTTGATGCAAACGCTTCGATGCGCACACCATTCTTGGCAAAGATACAACGTGTGGTCGTCCCAGTATTCTATCTGAGCTCCGTTCCGCATAACGCTTGAGAGGGAGATCAGATTTCTGGCAGATGCAGGGACATAATGGACATTCTGCAGCTGAAAATACTCTCCATTTACAGATTCCAGGAAGACGTCGCCAGCGTACTCTGCCCGATGTCCCACTCCGTCAGCAAACCTAAAATTGGAGTGGTGTATCCAGGTGTCTGATGTTCACAAGCAGATCGCGGTCCCCCGTGATGTTGTGGGAAGCACCTGAGTCCAGCATCCAAGTCACTTCACCAATCAAAGGGGGCAAGTCCTCATCAGTGAGTGCAGCAGTGCCACCCGAGCAGGTGAAGGCAGTGGCGACTGTGGCGTTGTTACCCGGCTGGGTCTTGGGAGTATACTTCCCGGAGGCTTTGTCAGATTTCTTCTTGCGACAATCCTTTGCAATGTGACCCCGCGTTACCACAGTAGTAGCAGGTCCTCTTGTCCCTGTCCGTGGTCTGACCTGGACGAGGCCTGACCTGGACGCGATGGGGGGTGCCGCCATGTCCAGCAAGAGCAGAGCCGTGGTCCTCAGCTCTAGTACGCTCATCCTTCCTACTCATCCTTGCTTCAGCAATCAAGAGTCTGGCCAGGACATCACTCAGATCCGAGTTGTCCTCTGCCTCCAGGATTTGGACTGCTGTGTCAAACTCCTTAGGCAGTCCATTCAACACTGCTGATCAGGTCAGCAGAAGAGGTGGTATCCCCTGATGCTGCAAGCTGATCCCTGAGTGACTCCGCACGGGCAGTGTACTTGGCTACAGTCTCCTTGGGCTCCTTCTTCAGTTGCGCCAGCTCTCGGCGCATTAGATTCAAGCGAGCCCTGGACTTGTTCTTGTGCAGCTCCTCAAGCTTCAACCACATGCCCTTGGCAGTCTTCTCATTCTTGATGAAGGGCAGGAGGTGATCCTTCACCTGAATGACCAGCAAGGATCTTGCTTGCAGATCATCCTCAGGGTCCACCGTGTCTCTGAATATAGCCTTGGACACCTTCTTCAAGGCAAGGCATGCCATCATCCTAACACTCCAGACCCCATAATTGTTGTCATCCAACTTGGGCATAGAGACCTTGTGTCCTCCATTGTAAAGCAGATGGATGAGGTAGAGAAGGTTGAAAAGGGGGTTTTGCAGTCCAGCAAAAAGATGGAGCAGTCCAGCTTCAGACAACTATGCAGTCCAGCACAGTACTAGGAGCTGAAGAAGAGGGGGGCTGTGCAGTCCAGCACAACAAAGCAGTCCAGCGAAAAGGAGGGGCAATCCAGCCAGCTCCAATTCAATCCGCAGTGGGGTGCAATCCAGCACTTTAGCGCGATGAGCCCATAACCTGTAAAATAAATAGGCTGGGAACCAGAGAGAGAGTAAGTGGTAATTACATCAGAAATAAAACAACTACAAAGAGAGGCGAATGCCTTAGAACTGACAAGTGGGAACAGGCAATGTACAAGAAGCAGGCGAAGAGCCTTCAATATCTAAGCAAAGCAATTAGGACTAAGTGTCAGAGCATCAAAGCAGAGAGAAAGAGAGAGCTGCAAACAAAGCTAAACAACTAGCTTTGAACAAATGCGCGCAGTCAGTGCGCGCGAACAGATTCGCTCGGTCAGATGCGCGCGAACAGATGCGCGCGAGTCTCAGCTTTCTGGAGCACCAAAGATCATAGCAAGAGACGCAGTAATGGCAGCAGAACAGTAAATCTTACCTGGGGACCAGAGAGAGAGTAAGTGGTACTCTGCTCTCGTGAGTCCCCTTGTATACTGTTCGGGAGGGAATGTACGGAAGGCATCTTTGGAAGATTCCACCGGTAGATTCCTTCAGTAGCTACCGCGAAGCATCCCTAAACCGGCCATCGGGCGGTAACAACCGGTTGGCCACTAGCGCTATCTCGTACTCACAAAACACAGCACAGCATAGTACTACTGGCTCAGTGGTGTAACGCCATGAGCTATACGGAGATTCGACAAGGGTTCGATTCCCCATGGGGGCAGCGTTTTACCTTTACCTAATTAGCATGACATGAAGTCTAGTCCGACATCAAATATCACAAGGCAAGTGCTAACTGATATTCTAACACTCCCACTCGTGACTGACTGAATGTTCCTACTTGTTGGTAACTCCCAACCCGAGCCTGCACAGCTCAAACTTGCACCTAGGCAGGATTTTAGTCAGTACATCTGCCACCATTTCCTCAGTGGAGATGTAGGTGAAGGTCACCTCTGACCTTGCCACTCGCTCACGCGCAAAGTGGTGCACAACATCAATATGCTTCGTGCGCACGCAGGAGATGGGGTTCTTCAGCAGCTTAATGGCTGCTTGGTTGTCACCGTAGATAGGTACTGCTCCTTGCACCATTCCAAACTCAGGTAGAAGCTTTCTGAACCAGAGTGCTTCCTTGACAGCTGCACCAGCAGCCATGTACTCAGCTCTGTGGTGGAGTGCGCCACCGTGGGCTGCAGTCGGCTCTGCCATGAGACCACAGCTCCATTCAGCCTGAAAGCGTAGCCAGTCGTCGACCTGCGTGTGTCAGTGTCTCCAGCGAAGTCTGAGTCAGCGAAGCCCTGAAGCTCCAGCAGATCACTGCCTCCAAAGAACAACCCATAGTCCAGAGTGCCAGAAATGTACGCCAACACATGCTTTGCAGCAGCCAGGTGGTCCTCAGTGGGGTTTGCCATGTATCTGGCCAAAGCTCCCACTGACTGTGAGAGGTCAGGCCTGGTGCACACTGCAAGATACATCAGAGACCCAATGATCTCGCTGTAGCTCACAACAGTCTGGTCCATAGCTCTCCTGCCTTGGTCAGCTTGGTGGCTGGGGATATGGCACCTTCTTTGACTTGGCATGTGAGGCAAACTTGTCCATGAGGTCAGCCACATACCTTTTCTGAGTCAAGAGGAGTTTCTTCATCCCTCTGTCCCTGATGATGTCCATACCAAGGTAGAAGGAGGATTCCCCCACGTCCTTGATTTTGAAGACTTCAGCCAGCTTGGTTTTCACCAGTGTGACTCCTTCCGCTAAACCGGCAATCAGGATGTCGTCGACATGGATCAGCACATAGGTCCAGTCACCAGAGCCAGCCATCATGATGAACAATCCAGGGTCGGCCACAGAGGCATTAAAAGCCAATGGCCTCCAGCTGGAGCGCAAGTTTGCATACCAAGCACGGGGCTCTGCTTCAGACCATAGAGAGTCTTGCGCAAATGGCATGCGCGGTCGCTTCCCCCAACTGCAAAACCTGGAGGTTGCTGCATCCACAGATCCTCTTCCAGTTCCCCATTGAGGAACGCGTGGCAACGTCCAGCTGATGCAGTTCAAGATCGCGGTGAGCTGTGACAGCCAAGAGGGTGCGCAGAGTTGCGTGCTTCCCTATAGGTGCATATATCTCATTGTAGTCGAGACCCTCCCGCTGCCTGCATCCAACAACTACCAGGCGAGCCTTGTAGCGCTCGATGTTACCGGCAGCGTCTCGCTTCCTCTTGAAGATCCACTTGACAGGGAGTACATTGGTTCCAGGGGTCTGTCCTCAACCTCCCAAGTCTTGTTGTGGAGCAGAGCTGCATACTCTTCATCCATTGCAAGCTTCCACTGCTGAGCTTCGGGACCTGCGAGAGCTTCTTTCACAGACACTGGCTCAGGCTGAAGTTCAACAACAGCAGCTGAGGTGGCCCACCACTCTGAAGGTGCCTGCCTGAGTCTGGATGATCGCCGCGGAGGAGGTGCATCTTGAGTAGGCAGTGGAGCAATGTCCTCATCTTCCTCATCTGAGTCAGTATCCATGTGCAAAGGGGCAAGTCTTCGTCCTCACTGTCAGCTTCATCCGTCGGGGTAGTGGGTGCCGCTGGTGAGGTGCCAGAAGGTGCACTAACTGGTTCCTCATCAGGTTCCAGCTTGATGTCTACAATGCACAGTGGCTCATCATTCATATGGGCCGGTGGCGTCGGCGTGTTGTATGGGAAGACACCCTCATGGAAGGTAACATCTCGAGCCACACGCACAGTCTTGCCGTCTGGATCCAGGATCCGGTATGCCTTGGAGTTGGCCTCGTACCCAATGAAGACACCTGGTCTGCTTACAGCATCCAGCTTGCGCCGCTTCAGCTTGGGCACATGGGCAAAGGCCTTGCACCCAAAAATCTTGAAGTGGGATACTTCTGGGACTGACCCTGTCAGCAGCTGGTGAGGCGTAAGCTCCCGGCCACTGACTGGGGAGGCATTCCTTAAGGTGTTAGCTGTCTGTAGGCCCTCAGCCCAAAGGTAGAAGGGGGCACACACTGTGAAGCAGGAGGGCCCTAACCTTTTCCATTAGGGTCCTGTTCAAACGCTCCGCCGCGCCATTGCTCTCGGGGCTGTAAGGGGCTGTGGTTTGATGGACAATCCCTCTGGAAGCAAAGAAGGCAGCGAGTTCACCATTGCAGAATTCTCCTCCTCTGTCCGAGCGCACTATCTTGACAGTGATGCCATGTTGAGTCTGCAGCATGAGAATGAGGTCATGCAGGGCTGCTGATGCCTGGTCCTTGGTCTTCAGCATGATGACAAAGCTGTACCTGGAGTGGTCCTCCAACACACCCAGGAAGTACTTGCTCTGCCCTAGAGAGGCAGGTGTGATAGGACCACATAGGTCCACATGAAGCAATCCCTTCACAGGTGCTGACTTACTGGCAGGAAAAGGATCGCGGGTCTGCTTCGACAGCACGCAAGCCTCGCAGGGATCCTTGAAGTCCTTGAATGCCTCAGCTTCTACCTTCATGCCATGTACTATCTGCTTGGCCTGCAGAGTGGCCAAGTTTGTCATCCCCAGATGATCAAACCTGGCATGCCAAAGCTCCGGCGTCTCAACTGCAGCGCACACAGTACCGTCAGTAAAAAGAGGAGCAACTGGCATGTCTGCCTCGGGCACCATCCCCTCCACCTCATACACGCCGTTGATGCAAACCGCTTCGATGCGCACACCATTCTTGGCAAAGATACAACGTGTGTCGTCCCAGTATTCTATCTGAGCTCCGTTCCGCATAACGCTTGAGAGGGAGATCAGATTTCTGGCAGATGCAGGGACATAATGGACATTCTGCAGCTGAAAATACTCTCCATTTACAGATTCCAGGAAGACGTCGCCAGCGTACTCTGCCCGATGTCCCACTCCGTCAGCAAACCTAAATTGGAGTGGTGTATCCAGGTGTCTGATGTTCACAAGCAGATCGCGGTCCCCCGTGATGTTGTGGGAAGCACCTGAGTCCAGCATCCAAGTCACTTCACCAATCAAAGGGGGCAAGTCCTCATCAGTGAGTGCAGCAGTGCCACCCGAGCAGGTGAAGGCAGTGGCGACTGTGGCGTTGTTACCCGGCTGGGTCTTGGGAGTATACTTCCCGGAGGCTTTGTCAGATTTCTTCTTGCGACAATCCTTTGCAATGTGACCCGCGTTACCACAGTAGTAGCAGGTCCTCTTGTCCCTGTCCGTGGTCTGACCTGGACGAGCCAGACCTGGACGCGATGGGGGGGTGCCGCCATGTCCAGCAAGAGCAGAGCCGTGGTCCTCAGCTCTAGTACGCTCATCCTTCCTACTCATCCTTGCTTCAGCAATCAAGAGTCTGGCCAGGACATCACTCAGATCCGAGTTGTCCTCTGCCTCCAGGATTTGGACTGCTGTGTCAAACTCCTTAGGCAGTCCATTCAACACTGCTGATCAGGTCAGCAGAAGAGGTGGTATCCCCTGATGCTGCAAGCTGATCCCTGAGTGACTCCGCACGGGCAGTGTACTTGGCTACAGTCTCCTTGGGCTCCTTCTACAGTTGCGCCAGCTCTCGGCGCATTAGATTCAAGCGAGCCCTGGATTTGTTCTTGTGCAGCTCCTCAAGCTTCAACCACATGCCCTTGGCAGTCTTCTCATTCTTGATGAAGGGCAGGAGGTGATCCTTCACCTGAATGACCAGCAAGGATCTTGCTTGCAGATCATCCTCAGGGTCCACCGTGTCCTCTGAAATAGCCTTGGACACCTTCTTCAAGGCAAGGCATGCCATCATCCTAACACTCCAGACCCCATAATTGTTGTCATCCAACTTGGGCATAGAGACCCTTGTGTCCTCCATTGTAAAGCAGATGGATGAGGTAGAGAAGGTTGAAAAGGGGGTTTTGCAGTCCAGCAAAAAGATGGAGCAGTCCAGCTTCAAACAACTATGCAGTCCAGCACAGTACTAGGAGCTGAAGAAGAGGGGGGCTGTGCAGTCCAGCACAACAAAGCAGTCCAGCTAAAAGGAGGGGCAATCCAGCCAGCTCCAATTCAATCCGCAGTGGGGTGCAATCCAGCACTTTAGCGCGATGAGCCCATAACCTGTAAAATAAATAGGCTGGGAACCAGAGAGAGAGTAAGTGGTAATTACATCAGAAATAAAACAACTACAAAGAGAGGCGAATGCCTTAGAACTGACAAGTGGGAACAGGCAATGTACAAGAAGCAGGCGAAGAGCCTTCAATATCTAAGCAAAGCAATTAGGACTAAGTGTCAGAGCATCAAAGCAGAGAGAAAGAGAGAGCTGCAAACAAAGCTAAACAACTAGCTTTGAACAAATGCGCGCAGTCAGGTGCGCGCGAACAGATTCGCTCGGTCAGATGCGCGCGAAAAGATGCGCGCGAGTCTCAGCTTTCTGGAGCACCAAAGATCATAGCAAGAGACGCAGCAATGGCAGCAGAACAGTAAATCTTACCTGGGGACCAGAGAGAGAGTAAGTGGTACTCTGCTCTCGTGAGTCCCCTTTTATACTGTTCGGGAGGGAATCCACGGAAGGCATCTTTGGAAGATTCCACCGGTAGATTCCTTCAGTAGCTACCGCGAAGCATCCCTAAACCGGCCATCGGGCGGTAACAACCGGTTGGCCACTAGCGCTATCTCGTACTCATAAAACACAGCACAGCATAGTACTACTGGCTCAGTGGTGTAACGCCATGAGCTATACGGTTATTCGACAAGGGTTCGATTCCCCAGGGGGCAGCATTTTGCCTTTACCTAATTAGCATGACATGAAGTCTAGTCCGACATCAAATATCACAAGGCAAGTGCTAACTGATATTCTAACAATTGCTAGGGCGAAAAAAGGACTTCCAGCTCCAATTGTCGCCTCAAAGCTTCGTCTACTAGGTATCTCAGCAGCTGACATGAAGGAGCTGGGATCAGAGGGAGGAGATGGAGGATTCTGAGAGGAAGGAGGAAGTGGGTGGGGCTCGGAAGAAGGGAATCAGGAGAGAGCTGCTTCTGAAGTACTAAGGATGGGGGTCGGGTGGTCCCAAATTAACTTGAAGAGAATAGCCTGCCCCCCTCCAGTAGGCTGACCTCTTATGCTGACCTCTGGAGGGGGCAGAGTAGCGGATTAGACCGCATGAGTGTCTGTAACACTCAAATGGGGCACTGAGCAGCTCCCATAGCCGCGAAATTGCAGTCGCTCCAGCCGAATTGGCCGAAGCCGCTTCGCAGCAAAGTTATAAGGCGGACGGAGAGCAGACATTGCTCGGGCGAAAAAAGGACCTCCAGCTCCAATTGTCGCCTCAAAGCTTCGTCTACTAGGTATCTCAGCAGCTGACATGAAGGAGCAGGGATGAGAGGGAGGATATGGAGGATTCTGAGAGGAAGGAGGAAGTGGGTGGGGCTCGGAAGAAGGGAATCAGGAGAGAGCTGCTTCTGAAGTACTAAGGATGGGGGTCGGGTGGTCCCAAATTAACTTGAAGAGAATAGCCTGCCCCCCTCCAGTAGGCTGACCTCTTATGCTGACCTCTGGAGGGGCAGAGTAGCGGATTAGACCGCATGAGCGTCTGTAACACTCAAATGGGGCACTGAGCAGCTCCCATAGCCGCGAAATTGCAGTCGCTCCAGCCGAATTGGCCGAAGCAGCTTTGCAGCAAAGTTATAAGGCGGCCGGAGAGCAGACATTGCTAGGGCGAAAAAAGGACCTCCAGCTCCAATTGTCGCCTCAAAGCTTCGTCTACTAGGTATCTCAGCAGCTGACATGAAGGAGCAGGGATGAGAGGGAGGAGATGGAGGATTCTGAGAGGAAGGAGGAAGTGGGTGGGGCTCGGAAGAAGGAATCAGGAGAGAGCTGCTTCTGAAGTACTAAGGATGGGGGGTCGGGTGGTCCCAAATTAACTTGAAGAGAATAGCCTGCCCCCCTCCAGTAGGCTGACCTCTTATGCTGACCTCTGGAGGGGGCAGAGTAGCGGATTAGACCGCATGAGCGTCTGTAACACTCAAAATGGGGCACTGAGCAGCTCCCATAGCCGCGAAATTGCAGTCGCTCCAGCCGAATTGGCCGAAGCAGCTTCGCAGCAAAGTTATAAGGCGGCCGGAGAGCAGACATTGCTAGGGCGAAAAAAGGACCTCCAGCTCCAATTGTCGCCTCAAAGCTTCGTCTACTAGGTATCTCAGCAGCTGACATGAAGGAGCAGGGATGAGAGGGAGGAGATGGAGGATTCTGAGAGGAAGGAGGAAGTGTGGGGCTCGGAAGAAGGGAATCAGGAGAGAGCTGCTTCTGAAGTACTAAGGATGGGGGTCGGGTGGTCCCAAATTAACTTGAAGAGAATAGCCTGCCCCCCTCCAGTAGGCTGACCTCTTATGCTGACCTCTGGAGGGGGCCAGAGTAGCGGATTAGACCGCATGAGCGTCTGTAACACTCAAATGGGGCACTGAGCAGCTCCCATAGCCGCGAAATTGCAGTCGCTCCAGCCGAATTGGCCGAAGCAGCTTCGCAGCAAAGTTATAAGGCGGCCGGAGAGCAGACATTGCTAGGGCGAAAAAAGGACCTCCAGCTCCAATTGTCGCCTCAAAGCTTCGTCTACTAGGTATCTCAGCAGCTGACATGAAGGAGCAGGGATGAGAGGGAGGAGATGGAGGATTCTGAGAGGAAGGAGGAAGTGGGTGGGGCTCGGAAGAAGGGAATCAGGAGAGAGCTGCTTCTGAAGTACTAAGGATGGGGGTCGGGTGGTCCCGAATTAACTTGAAGAGAATAGCCTGCCCCCCTCCAGTAGGCTGACCTCTTATGCTGACCTCTGGAGGGGGCAGAGTAGCGGATTAGACCGCATGAGCGTCTGTAACACTCAAATGGGGCACTGAGCAGCTCCCATAGCCGCGAAATTGCAGTCGCTCCAGCCGAATTGGCCGAAGCAGCTTCGCAGCAAAGTTATAAGGCGGCCGGAGAGCAGACATTGCTAGGGCGAAAAAAGGACCTCCAGCTCAATTGTCGCCTCAAAGCTTCGTCTACTAGGTATCTCAGCAGCTGACATGAAGGAGCAGGGATGAGAGGGAGGAGATGGAGGATTCTGAGAGGAAGGAGGAAGTGGGTGGGGCTCGGAAGAAGGGAATCAGGAGAGAGCTGCTTCTGAAGTACTAAGGATGGGGGTCGGGTGGTCCCAAATTAACTTGAAGAGAATAGCCTTCCCCCCTCCAGTAGGCTGACCTCTTATGCTGACCTCTGGAGGGGGCAGAGTAGCGGATTAGACCGCATGAGCGTCTGTAACACTCAAATGGGGCACTGAGCAGCTCCCATAGCCGCGAAATTGCAGTCGCTCCAGCCGAATTGGCCGAAGCAGCTTCGCAGCAAAGTTATAAGGCGGCCGGAGAGCAGACATTGCTCGGCGAAAAAAAGGACCTCCAGCTCCAATTGTCGCCTCAAAGCTTCGTCTACTAGGTATCTCAGCAGCTGACATGAAGGAGCAGGGATGAGAGGGAGGAGATGGAGGATTATGAGAGGAAGGAGGAAGTGGGTGGGGCTCGGAAGAAGGGAATCAGGAGAGAGCTGCTTCTGAAGTACTAAGGATGGGGGTCGGGTGTCCCAAATTAACTTGAAGAGAATAGCCTGCCCCCCTCCAGTAGGCTGACCTCTTATGCTGACCTCTGGAGGGGCAGAGTAGCGGATTAGACCGCATGAGCGTCTGTAACACTCAAATGGGGCACTGAGCAGCTCCCATAGCCGCGAAATTGCAGTCGCTCCAGCCGAATTGGCCGAAGCAGCTTCGCAGCAAAGTTATAAGGCGGCCGGAGAGCAGACATTGCTAGGGCGAAAAAAAGGACCTCCAGCTCCAATTGTCGCCTCAAAGCTTCGTCTACTAGGTATCTCAGCAGCTGACATGAAGGAGCAGGGATGAGAGGGAGGAGATGGAGGATTATGAGAGGAAGGAGGAAGTGGGTGGGGCTCGGAAGAAGGGAATCAGGAGAGAGCTGCTTCTGAAGTACTAAGGATGGGGGTCGGGTGGTCCCAAATTAACTTGAAGAGAATAGCCTGCCCCCCTCCAGTAGGCTGACCTCTTATGCTGACCTCTGGAGGGGGCAGAGTAGCGGATTAGACCGCATGAGCGTCTGTAACACTCAAATGGGGCACTGAGCAGCTCCCATAGCCGCGAAATTGCAGTCGCTCCAGCCGAATTGGCCAAGCAGCTTCGCAGCAAAGTTATAAGGCGGCCGGAGAGCAGACATTGCTAGGGCGAAAAAAGGACCTCCAGCTCCAATTGTCGCCTCAAAGCTTCGTCTACTAGGTATCTCAGCAGCTGACATGAAGGAGCAGGGATGAGAGGGAGGAGATGGAGGATTATGAGAGGAAGGAGGAAGTGGGTGGGGCTCGGAAGAAGGGAATCAGGAGAGAGCTGCTTCTGAAGTACTAAGGATGGGGGTCGGGTGGTCCCAAATTAACTTTGAAGAGAATAGCCTGCCCCCCTCCAGTAGGCTGACCTCTTATGCTGACCTCTGGAGGGGGCAGAGTAGCGGATTAGACCGCATGAGCGTCTGTAACACTCAAATGGGGCACTGAGCAGCTCCCATAGCCGCGAAATTGCAGTCGCTCCAGCCGAATTGGCCGAAGCAGCTTCGCAGCAAAGTTATAAGGCGGCCGGAGAGCAGACATTGCTAGGGCGAAAAAAAGGACCTCCAGCTCCAATTGTCGCCTCAAAGCTTCGTCTACTAGGTATCTCAGCAGCTGACATGAAGGAGCAGGGATGAGAGGGAGGAGATGGAGGATTCTGAGAGGAAGGAGGAAGTGGGTGGGGCTCGGAAGAAGGAATCAGGAGAGAGCTGCTTCTGAAGTACTAAGGATGGGGGTCGGGTGGTCCGAATTAACTTGAAGAGAATAGCCTACCCCCTTCCAGTAGGCTGACCTCTTATGCTGACCTCTGGAGGGCAGAGTAGCGGATTAGACCGCATGAGCGTCTGTAACACTCAAATGGGGCACTGAGCAGCTCCCATAGCCGCGAAATTGCAGTCGCTCCAGCCGAATTGGCCGAAGCAGCTTCGCAGCAAAGTTATAAGGCGGCCGGAGAGCAGACATTGCTAGGGCGAAAAAAGGACCTCCAGCTCCAATTGTCGCCTCAAAGCTTCGTTTACTAGGTATCTCAGCAGCTGACATGAAGGAGCAGGGATGAGAGGGAGGAGATGGAGGATTATGAGAGGAAGGAGGAAGTGGGTGGGCTTGGAAGAAGGGAATCAGGAGAGAGCTGCTTCTGAAGTACTAAGGATGGGGGTCGGGTGGTCCCAAATTAACTTGAAGAGAATAGCCTTCCCCCCTCCAGTAGGCTGACCTCTTATGCTGACCTCTGGAGGGGGCAGAGTAGCGGATTAGACCGCATGAGCGTCTGTAACACTCAAATGGGGCACTGAGCAGCTCCCATAGCCGCGAAATTGCAGTCGCTCCAGCCGAATTGGCCGAAGCAGCTTCGCAGCAAAGTTATAAGGCGGCCGGAGAGCAGACATTGCTAGGGCGAAAAAAGGACCTCCAGCTCCAATTGTCGCCTCAAAGCTTCGTCTACTAGGTATCTCAGCAGCTGACATGAAGGAGCAGGGATGAGAGGGAGGAGATGGAGGATTCTGAGAGGAAGGAGGAAAGTGGGTGGGGCTCGGAAGAAGGGAATCAGGAGAGAGCTGCTTCTGAAGTACTAAGGATGGGGGTCGGGTGTCCCGAATTAACTTGAAGAGAATAGCCTGCCCCCCTCCAGTAGGCTGACCTCTTATGCTGACCTCTGGAGGGGGCAGAGTAGCGGATTAGACCGCATGAGCGTCTGTAACACTCAAATGGGGCACTGAGCAGCTCCCATAGCCGCGAAATTGCAGTCGCTCCAGCCGAATTGGCCGAAGCAGCTTCGCAGCAAAAGTTATAAGGCGGCCGGAGAGCAGACATTGCTAGGGCGAAAAAAGGACCTCCAGCTCCAATTGTCGCCTCAAAGCTTCGTCTACTAGGTATCTCAGCAGCTGACATGAAGGAGCAGGGATGAGAGGGAGGAGATGGAGGATCTGAGAGGAACGAGGAAGTGGGTGGGGCTCGGAAGAAGGGAATCAGGAGAGAGCTGCTTCTGAAGTACTAAGGATGGGGGTCGGGTGGTCCCAAATTAACTTGAAGAGAATAGCCTGCCCCCCTCCAGTAGGCTGACCTCTTATGCTGACCTCTGGAGGGGGCAGAGTAGCGGATTAGACCGCATGAGCGTCTGTAACACTCAAATGGGGCACTGAGCAGCTCCCATAGCCGCGAAATTGCAGTCGCTCCAGCCGAATTGGCCGAAGCAGCTTCGCAGCAAAGTTATAAGGCGGCCGGAGAGCAGACATTGCTAGGGCGAAAAAAGGACCTCCAGCTCCAATTGTCGCGTCAAAGCTTCGTCTACTAGGTATCTCAGCAGCTTACATGAAGGAGCAGGGATGAGAGGGAGGAGATGGAGGATTATGAGAGGAAGGAGGAAGTGGGTGGGGCTCGGAAGCTATGCAATGCTTGGCTTCCAAGTTCATCTTCCAGGCTAACTTTGCTTCACCACCAGCGCCTCTCCGCCAGCAGTTGCAATCTTCTCTCAATGCCTTTGTTGCCACCTCTATCCTGCAGGAGGAGGAATCACCACGTCCAGGACACCTCTTCCCCTGCTTCGGGACAGCCGTCCTTCCTTTTCATCGAGGAGGGCTTGCTGTACCCCATCTTGCTTCCCACTCGGCTGCTATGCTGGCCAAGACCACATGGCTCCTCTTCAGTTACACAGTTCGCTTTGCTTCCAGTTGTCTTTCTTTTTTTCTGGTTGCCTCCCTGCTTTTGGCTTGTTTTTGCAGTTTCTCCCTTAGTTTGCTTCCCCTAGTTCAGTTTCCACCCTTAGTTGCCTCCTTAGTTTCCCCCTCAGTTGCCTCCTTAGTCCCCCCCCCCCCCCCCCCCCCCCCCTCCCTCCTTTTTCTCTTAGTTTCTCGCATAGTTTTCCTTTTAGTCCTCCTTAGTTTGCATCTCCTCTTTCAGTCTTCTGATCCGGTGACGGTTAGAGGTTGCAATGTTATGGCCCCCCCCCTTCATAGGTCTTTTTTCTTAGTAGTCCTAGCCCCTTCTCTTGGGCTTCCTGTTTTTGGCTTCTTCCTTGCCTCTCTGGTTTGTTTGTCTTCTGTTCCCGTCCTCCTTTGTCCCTTACGTTGCCCAGGTGGTGTCCGTCCCTTAGCTGTCCCTTAGCCGTTCTTGTCTTTTTCTTTGGTCTTTTCTCCTTGGTCACAAAGGGCTAGGTTTTATCAGTTGCGCCTTTTCCTGGTTCCCCCCTTTTAAAAAAAAAAAAAAAAAAAAAAAAAAAAGGTCACCCCTGGCAGCAGCTCTACCGTCACGAGATTTCTCTTTTTTTTTTTTTTTTTTTTTTTTTTACAAGGGGGGAACTAGGAAAAGGCGCAACTGATAAAACCTAGCCCTTTGTGACCAAGGAGAAAAGACCAAAGAAAAAGACAAGAACGGCTAAGGGACAGCTAAGGGACTTCTGTGGAAATCGCCTCAATCACCACCAACTTGGCCCGGGAAAGTGCAGAGGCTTTCTCCTGCTGAACATTCGTAGAATTATCGCTCCGCCCATGCAGTGCCCCCAATCCATCCTATTGGAAACCACCTTCAACAACACCCCTCCTTTTCCTTCCATGCCCATCACCTCAAACCAAGTGCTCTCCTCCCAAGCACTCTCGTTGCACCGTCTCAAGGACATCCGCTCAGCTCATCAACAACGAGCTCACCTCCCTCTCGCTGCTGTCCAAGACCTTGACTTCATCCTCTCCTCTCTGCCAGACCCCTGGCGGGATGCTGTCCTCCTTCCTGAACTTCCACCTCCCAAATGGGAGCTCTTTCCCGCTGTGGCCCCTGCTGGTCCCCTTGCAGAGGGGCCAGATCCCCTCACTGGAGAGGACCGTCTTTGGGAGGTCTGGCCCTCCGGCCGGTTACACCCTCTCTCACTTCCTGCCCTTCCCCCCCAAGGACACCCCCAAGCTGCCCTCATCACCCTACGCAAGAAACCTCGAGAAGCATGGTTACGGGCAGACTTTGAGGATCAGCTGATCCAGCAAGGCCTCCCCCCCCACCAGAGGCAAGAGCTCTTGGAACCATGGCTGGTTGGTCTTTGGGAGGACCTCCAACTGGACCCAACAACATGGGGTCTCCACCTCCATGATGATACTGAGGTGAACCTTCTTGAACTCTCTGTGCGCCAAGCACGGCAGGCCCTTCTTCTCCAACATATCTGGCCTGTTATAGGAGTGATGCCCTGCAGTGTTTTCATCTCAGATCAGCAAGACCTTCAGGTGCATGCCTTTCCTTCTTTTTCTGTGTTGCTCTTGGAGGTTACAGTGGTGTTTGATTGGTTGGGGAGGAACAGTGTTGCTTGGAGGTGGGGTTGGTGCTCGGAAGGCCCTTTGTCCTTTGTCCTCCTAGTAATTAGTTTGTGTCCCTCGTTCTTTCGTCTCCTAGTCTTTTCATCTTTTGTCTTGGATCATTTGTCTTAGCGGACCTTTGGTCCATGTCCTCTAGTCTTCTTCTTTGGTTTTTCTTCCTTGGTCACATAGGGCTAGGTTTTATCAGATGTTCCCTTTCCTGGTTCCTCCCTATGTAAAAAAAAAAAAAAAACATAAATCGTCCTTGCACCCACTGGCTGATATCACGCTGACCTTTCCAGACGGCTATCTCATTCTGGCAACTTCACTGTGGAGTGGGGACAGCGACAGATCCTCATCCCCCTGTCCTCTGCTCCTCCCCCTCTCCCCTCTTCACACCGCCGCCTTAAATTCTTCAACGTACCCTCCACATGCGCACGGCCATGGCCTTCATTTTTTTTTTTTTTTTTACAAAGGGGGGAACCAGGAAAAGGCGATACTGATAAAACCTAGCCCTTTGTGACCAAGGAGAAAAGACCAAAGAAAAAGACAAGAACGGCTAAGGGACAGCTAAGGGACGGACACCACCTGGGCAACGTAAGGGACAAAGGAGGACGGGAACAGAAGACAAACAAACCAGAGAGGCAAGGAAGAAGCCAAAAACAGGAAGCCCAAGAGAAGGGGCTAGGACTACTAAGGCCATCCTCTTAGCGGCCGGCTACAAGACAATTCCTGCCCACCTTTCCAACTTCCCCCTTGCTCCCGTTGCGGGGGCAGTCATTATCCTCCGCTACAGTCTTGGCGTGAACGCCAACGCTGCCGTCTTCATCGTGGATATCATCCCACCCCCAGAAGACCCCTTCCTCCACCGCCTGCCACCCTTTCTCCCCTCCCTCTCCCTCCCTGGTAGACCCCCCTTCAGCACCTTCTTGGATCAAGATCCTCTCTCTTTCCCCCTCCACTCCCATCTCTGCTCGTTCCCACCTCTCCACCACATCCCCTCTCACTTCTTTCCAGGCCCTTCTGCTTCTACCCTCCCCTTTACTTCCCCTCCTCCTCCTCCTCCTTCCCCCCTCCCTTTCCCTTCCCCTACTTCCAACATGGAACCCATCGGGCCCCCGACCTATGGTACCCCTCCTCATTCTCTCCATTTCCCCTGTCCTTCCCCACCGTCCAGTCCACAGGCACTCTCACCCCACCCTCCTTCTCAACATGGTCCACCACACCATCCCCCTCTCCCAACAGCCCCCTACATGTTTCCCTCTACTGATGCACTCCTTTTTTTTTTTTTTTTTTTACAAAAGGGGGGAACCAGGAAAAGGCGCAACTGATAAAACCTAGCCCTTTGTGACCAAGGAGAAAAGACCAAAGAAAAAGTCAAGAACGGCTAAGGGACAGCTAAGGGACGGACACCACCTGGGCGACGTAAGGGACAAAGTAGGACGGGAACAGAAGACAAACATACCAGAGAGGCAAGGAAAGAAGCCAAAAACAGGAAGCCCAAGAGAAGGGGCTAGGAATACTAAGAAAAAAAGACCTATGAAGGGGGGGCCAAAACATTGCAACCTCTAACCGTCACCGGATCAGAAGACTGAAAGAGGAGATGCAAACTAAGGAGGACTAAAAGGAAAACTATGCAAGAAACTACAGAGAAAAAAGGGGGGGAGGGGCGGGGGGGGGGGACTAAGGAGGCAACTGAGGAGGAAACTAAGCTGGCAACTAAGGGTGGAAACTGAACTAGGGGAAGCAAACTAAGGGAGAAACTGCAAAAACAAGCCAAAAGTAGGGAGGCAACCAGAAAAAGAAGAAAGACAACTGGAAGCAAAGCGAAAACCTAAAAAGACTGTCTGGCAGGCCCATGCCGTTCCCTCAGAGCTCGCCCCAGTTACAATCTTTTTCAAGCCTTCTCCTGTCGGAGACACACACAGACCCAGTGACTTCAGCAGCCCCCCATCGACAGAACCGCCAACACTGAGCCAGGAACTTCACGCACCCACTTCTTCAGATTTTTTTTTTTTTTTTTTTTTTTACAAAGGGGGAACCAAGAAAAGGCGCAACTGATAAAACCTAGCCCTTTGTGACCAAGGAGGAAAGACCCAAAGAAAAAGGACAAGACGGCTAAGGGACAGCTAAGGGAGGTCTGGCCCTCTGGCCGGTTACACCTCTCACCCTTCCTGCCCTTCCCCCCCGAAGGACACCCCCAAGCTGCGCTCATCACCCTACGCAAGAAAACCTCGAGAAGCATGGTTATGGGCAGACTTTGAGGAGCAGCTGATCCAGCAAGGCCTTCCCCCCCCACAGAGGCAAGAGCTCTTGGAACATTGGCTGGTTGGTCTTTGGGAGGACCTCCCAACTGGACCCAACAAACATGGTGTCTCCACCTCCATGATGATACTGAGGTGAACCTTCTTGAACTCTCTGTGCCGCCAAGCACCGGCAGGCCCTTCTTCACCAACATATCATGCAACCAAAGCCCCAGTTTCCCACCATTTTGTGCCAGGTTTACCGAGGAACGTGCTGCTTGGCCCAGGCTGTGGAGCATTCTACCCCCCTCACCTTGGACACTCACCCTAGCACTAACCCTGACCTGCCGAGGCCTCCGTGGGGTGCTCTTGAATCCCGCATGGCCTCAGCAACAGAGATGAGCGGCTCGTTGTCACCCCCTATTCATAAAATCAGTCCCCTCCCCTGAAGACCTCCCACAGAACGCTTGGGATGGACTTACAACGTGTCCGCCCGCTCCCGTCCAGGCCCAAGGGAGAGAAACTGCTCAAAGACAAGACGAACCTCAAGTCTCCCTCCCTCTACGTGCAGGCTTTTCCTTTGCCGCGTTCGTAGTCATCGTGTGGGTACGCCTCCGCTGACAACTCTCCACCGTCCTTCCCCTGTCTATAACCATCACTTGCCGGAGCTTGCTAATCATGGCGACCCTGGGCTGCAATGCGTTCCGTTGCTCATGTACGAGGACGCTTCCAACGGCCGTCAACCAAGACGACCCCCCTCCATAGTCTGCTCCAGCCCTGATTGCTTGAGCTGCACACTGTTGACACAATGTCTCACGCTTTCTTGGAATGCCCTGATTCTGCCCCTGTCATAGACTGGCTCCTTTCCACTTGGGGAGACCCTCACCCCGGTGGCAGCGCCTTCCTCGTTGCCCCCTTCTTCCTCCTCGCTGACGACATCACCCTTTGGCCGGGAAAACCCCCTCCTCCCTCTACCCTAAGGTTGTGGTCCTTTCCTGCGAGTATAACACCTTGGGCGCGATTATGGCAGGTCCGTTCGTCCGCGCTGACAGACTGGACCATTCTGAGCCCCATTCACCACAAGGCTATCTGCCTTGCCCTTGGCCACCTTTCACCAAGCCATCGCCAGGGACTGGATGCGCACCCAGACGGATCTTCGACACCTGGATAATGGCGCCTGCTGTCAAGATGTGGTGGCGTGGCCTAGATTGCTCTATCACAGTGGCTTCCTTCTGCAAGCTTCATGGGCCACCCCCCACCACATCTTTTTGCACGGATGATTGGGGTCACTCCCGGTGACAGGAGCCTGATACCCGCACCATGGAAATGACAATCCCATGGCCCGCAGCGCTCCCTACATACATCCAGACCCACCCCAGACCCAGCCCAAGCCCTAGTTCTAGACCCTGATCTAGACCCCTGCCCCAGATCCAGCCCATTACCCGGATCTAACTTGCTCTAGACCCTGACCCAGACCCAGCCCAAACCTTACCGAGGCTAGACCCTGATCTAACCGACGCTGACTTAGGTCCAGCCCAAGCCCCAGCCTCTAGCCTCGATCTTGACCGCTAGACCTAGATCGAGCCAAGCCCAGATTCGAAGACCCGCCCATATCAGGATCAGGTTCCAGATTTGGACACAGCACACGACAACGTTCCAGATCTAGGGCTAGATCTGGACCAAGATCAGGTCCAGATCTGCGCTAAGATCCAGATCAAGATCTAGATCTTGATACTGTCTCATGTCTTCATTCCTGTTGTACGATGCCCAGACAGTCTTTTAGGTTTTCGCTTTGCTTCCAGTTGTCTTTCTACTTTTCTGGGTTGCCTTTCCCTGCTTTTGGGCTTGTTTTTCAGTTTCTCTCCCTTAGTTTGCATATCGGCGCCTAGTTCAGTTTCCACCCTTAGGTTTGCCCTCTCTTAGTTTCCCGCCGTCAGTTGCCCCTTAGTGCCCCGCCCCCGCCCCCCCCCCCCCGCGCTCCCCCCCTTTTTCTGCGTTAGTTTTCTCGCATAGTTTTCCATTTATAGGTCCTCGGCCTTAGTTTGCCATCTCCTCTTGCAGTCTTCTGATCCGGTGACGGTTTAGGAGGTTGCAATGTTTTATGGTCCCCCCCCTTCATAGGTCTTTTTGCTTAGTGAGTCGCGAGCCCCTTCTCTTGGCTCCTGTATTTTGGCTTCTTCCGTTGGCCTTCCTGTTTTGTTGATCTTCTGTTCCCGTCCTCCCTGTGTCCCTTACGTTGCCCAGGTGGTGTCCGTCCCCCCTTAGCTGTCCTTAGCCGTTCTTGTGCTTTTCTTTGTCTTTTCTCTCGTTGTCACAAGGGCTAGGTTTTCTCAGTTGCGCCTTGCTGGTTCCCCCTTAGTAAAAAAAAAAAAAAAAAAAAAAATCAAGCTTAATCCAGCCTCATGGGGCCACCCAGCATCACCCCTTTCTTAGGCTGGGACCTTTCAATGATAGGAGTCAACATAGGACTGGAGTATCGCCCGGGCTTTTATAGTGCTGATTCCCTCCTTGGGGGACTTTTTTTGTATGCGTCAAACCCCTCACTTCACCAGGCTACCAGGATCTTCTGCTCACATCCCTCCCTCGTCCCCTCCGCCCCCAGTATGACAGCCCTTTGCAGAAGGTGTCAATGTGATTACCTAATCACATCAGAGAGAGATGACCTTGCCATTCCGCTCTGCTTCGCGAGGCTCCAGCCCAGGTTAGGGGACGGACTTTCCCTTTGAAAGTTGACAATTGCGTTCCATTGAAGAACTGTCTCCGATCCTTCAACGGAGTTTTCACTCTGCCTTCCAAGATCAAGTAACTCGCCCCCCTAAGCACCCCCTCCTTCAGCCATCTGCCTTCTCCACAAGGACTGGCTGCGTCAGCCTCAAGGGACTCCCTCGCAGGTTACCGTCCTAATCAACCTTCTCAATTGCGACCTTAAGCTGATCGGCTTTTGATCATTGGCTCACCGGCTGCAACGCCCACTGGAATAAGATCAGGCGGACGTCACTCAATCAGCTTTCGCTCCCGTGCAGAACATCAGTGACACCCACATCCCGCTATCACCTAGGCTTGGCTGCGCGCTTGAAAGAGCTTGGCTTACCAGGCTGGGTTGCTGCATTCTGACCTCACTAAAGCTTATTGGATTGCTTCAACATCAACAGTCAACAGTCAAACAGACACACCTCACAGATTGCTGGGCGTGCTGTTCGGTGCAGGGAGCACTGCCCTTATTGCAAGGCCTGCCAGCCGACCAGCACATTGCCCCTAGCATCTTCACGTAGCAATAGCTCCAGCTCTCACGCAAATCTCAATGTTATTGGTAAAAGGGCGCATGGTTTGCTATTGCAATGCTTGGGCTTCAAGTTCATCATCCAGGGCTAACTTTTGACTCACCACCAGCGCCTCTCCGCCAGCAGTTGCAAATCTTCACTCAATCCTTTTTTTTTTTTTTTTTTACATAGGGAGGAACCAGGAAAGGGAACATTCTGATAAACTTAGCCCTATGTGAACCGAGAAAAAAAACCAAGAAGAAAAGATTAGAGACATGACCAAAAGTCCGCTAAGACAAAAGATAACCCGAAGACAAAAGACGAAAAGACTAGGGACCAAAAGACCGAGGGACACAAACAACAATAATTACTAGAAGGAGGACAAAAACAAAGGGGCCCTTTCCGAGCCCAACCCCCAACCTCCAAGCCACACAGTGTTTCTCCCCAACCAATTAAAAACACCACTGTAACCTCCCACAAGCAATACAGAAAAAAGAAGGAAAAGCATGCACACCGAAGGTCTTGCTGAGTCTAGATGAAAACCACTGCAGGGCATACACTCCGCGTAACAGGCCATGCATCAGGGCTATCACTCCTTTAGCAACCAGCAGCAACTCTCATAGCCAGCTCAGTAAAGATGTCGCCTAAGGTCACCCATGCCCAGCTCAGCAGCTCTGCAAAGAACGCACCAGGATGCGCGCATGCAACAAAAAACAGGACAGGGCAAACGCTAACAGCTAACAATTGGTAACTAAAAAAAATCGAAAGAAGGTTATAAGCAAATCAAGACTCCTTAGGAAAACGTCCTGGAACGGGAAGGGGCTAGAACCCCCACAAGATCCACTGACAGCAAGAAACCTTAAAGGCACGCACTAAATCAGCCGAGCAAATAAAACCGGTAGCCGGTGCATCAGGATCACTCCATTAGCATGTCAGCGCGAGTCGATCAGCAGCCTAGTATCAAGCCAACTAGGTCGCGCCGATGCCAAGACAGCAAGACTCTGCAAAGACAACCAAACACGGGGCATGTCTACCGGTTCAAAGGTAGCGTGGGAGGGTAACAACGGCTAACAAAACTAGTAAGCTCCTAAGTAAGCCTCCTGAACCATGCAGACGCTAAGAAACAACACGGTACAGGGCATCACTCCTATAACAGGTCCAGTGCCATCAGGGCATCACATCCATCAGCAGTACCGGGCCCCACGTGCCAGGCTCAGCTGCAAGTAGATCATGCCACTTCTTCTCCAATGCAGACAGCAAGCTCTGTTAAGGAAACAGGACCAAAGCAGGCATGCTACTGATAGACAGCGTCCAGGGAAAAGCAAACAAACAACAGTCTCAGGCAGGAGCAGCAGATCCACCCCCCAAAAAACTACTATCAGCCGCTCTTAGCAGGCAGCAAAATGCTAAGACAAACTGTATCGCTATGGTTGCCAACCAATGTCACACTCAGGATCGGCAAGTCTTCTATTAGAGAGACAAGAGATGACTGACCCCAATCAGAGCTTCAAAAGAGACCTGCTGACTGAGAATTCAAGAGGAATGAGGTCTCAACAAGGCACAACACCCTGTCTAAGGCCAAACAAAGCAATAAAACAAGCGCGCGGAGAAAAAAGGACTCGGCAGCGTCCAGATTGTCCGCCCTAAATGCTTCGTCAGCCTCTACGTAGGACAGTATCTCAGCAAGCTGAAATGAAAGGAGCAGGGAAGAGTAGGGAGGAGATGTTGGAGGATTATGAGAGGAAGGAGGAAGTGCAGGTGGGGCTCGGAAGAAGGAATCAGGAGAGAGCTGCCTTCTGAATAAAGTACGTAAGATGAGGGTCGGGTACACGGTCCCAAATGCTAACTTGAGAGAATAGCCTGGCCCCCTCCTGTAGGCTGACCTCTTATGGCTGACCTCTGAGAGGGGCAGGAGTAGCGATTTAGACCCGCGATGGATGAGCGTTCTGTTACAATCATCCAATGGGCTGACTGATGCAGCTCGCGTCTATACTCTCTATAACCAATTGCAGTCGCTCTCAGCCGAATTGGCGCGAATAGCTGTTGAACTTCGCATCAAGCAAAGTATGAAGGTCGGCCGCCGGGGCAGAGCAGACCATTGCTAGGCGAAATAAGAACCTCCAGCTCAGATTGTCGCCCAAGCTTCGTCTTACTAACGGTAGTCTTAGCCAGCTGACATGAAGGAGCAGGGAGGAGAGGGAGGGAGATGAGGATCTGAAGGGCAAGGAGGAAATGGTGGGCTCGAAGAAAGGAATCAGGAGAGAGCTGCTTCTGAGTAAGTTACTAAGGTAATGCGTGTCGGGTGAGGTCCCAAATTAAACTTGAAGAGCAATAGCCTGGCGCCCCCTCAGTAGGCTGACCTCTTATGCTACCTCTGGAGGGGCTCAGAGATAGCGGATTAGACCGTTAATACGTCACCACGTAATTTCCATAGTCATGAGCGTCGTCGTAAAACACTCAAATGGGGCACTGAGCAGCTCCCATAGCGCGAAATTTGCAGTCGCTCCAGGCCGAATTGGCCGAAGCAGCTTCGCAGCAAAGTCATAAGGGCGGCCGCTAGAGAGCAAGACATTGCTAGGGCGAAAAAAGGACTCCAGCTACCAAAATTGTCGCCTCCAAAGCTTCGGTCTACTAGGTATCTTCAGCGCTGATCATGAAGGAGCAGGGCAATGACGAGGGAAGGACGATGGAGGGATTCTGAAGATGGCAGGAGAAGGAAGTGGGTGAGGGCTCGGAAGAACGGAATCAGGAGAGAGCTGGCTTGCTGAAGTACTAAGGATGGGGGTCGGGTGGTCCCAATTAACTGAAGAGAATAGCCTGCCCCCTCCGAGTAGGCTGACCTCTTTATGCTGACCTCTGGAGGGGGGTCAGAGTAGAGGATTAGACCGCATGATGAACGTCTGTTTACACTCAAATGGGGCACTGAGCAGGCCCATAGCCGCAAAATTGCAGTCGCTCCAGCCGAATTGCCGAAGCCAGCTTCGGCAAAAAGCAAAGTTATAAGGCGGACCGGAGGAGCAGACTTGCTAGGGCGAAAAAAAGGACCCTCCAGCTCCAATTGTCGCCTCAAAGCTAAATACTACTAGTATCTTTCAGCACTGACAATTGTTGCAACTCTTGTTCTTAGCCTACCGGAGCAGGAATTACCAGTCCAGGACACCTCTTCCCCCGCTTCGGACAGGGCGTTCCTATTCCTGTCATACGGACGGAGGGCTTGCCCGTTACCATTCTGCTTCCCACTCGGCTGCTATGCTGGCCAAGACCACATGCTCCTTATCAGTTACACAGGTCACCCTGCAGCAGCTCTACGTCACGAATTGCTCGGGCTGTTGCGCCTTCCTCCAGGTCAGGAAGTGGTACCTTGCGCCTGGTTACCGCCCGGTCTTTCTGTGGACATTCGCCTCAATCACACCCAACTGGCGCCGGAAAGTGCAAAGGCTTTTCTCCTGACTGAACATTTGTAGAATTATCGCTCCGCCCATGCAGCTGCCCCCAATCCATCCTACTGGAAACCACCTTCAACATCACCCCTCCTTTTCCGTCCATGCCCATCACCTCGAACCAATGCTCTCTCCCCAAGCACTCCTGGCACCGTCTCAAGGACATCCGCTCAGCTCCATCAACAACGAGCTCGACCCTCCCTCCCGTGCTGTCCAAGACCATTGACTTTCATCCTACTAAGCGTTCTCTCTAATACATATATATACAGCTCAGCTTTATACAATCCAATCACACATCGTGGAACACCGTCCCTTATCCTCTGCGGCG
>JAJSRW010000540.1:0-20000 GCA_022414725.1 Microglena sp. YARC
GACCAATTAACTACACACTTTAATTCTTATAACAAGCCTGTTCGAGAGTGCCTGCCATCACTACTCCCATGAGCAATCCTCATTCTTTAAACCGGTTAGCTTGACCTGTAATCCCTGCATCCTCTCCCTATGCATAACGCTCAATTCTTAACCTGCCCTGCAGTGCCATCACCCTCTCCATGCATCACTCATTTCTTAGCAACTGGTGATGCATCCTCCTCCATGCAGTCCTCATTCTTAACCTGCTTGACTACACCTGCTGCATCCTCTCCATGCATTCCTCATTCTTAAACCTGCCTCACCGTAGTGCATCCTCTACAACATCATCCTCATTCCTAACCTGCTTGTGTGCACCTCCTCCCATTGTATTCCTCTTCTACCCCGCTTTGGGGCATCCTCTCCATGAGCATCCCTCATCCTTAACCTGCGTGTGCATCCTGTTGCATCTGCTCTTACCATATTCTTCATTCTTACCTGCTTTCTGTGTGCTCCTCTCATTGCATGCCTCATCTAACCGCTTGTGATGCCCTCCCGCTCCATTCATCTCATTTTTTAACCTGGCTGGTGTGACATCCCTCTCCTATCAGCTCCCCTCATTCGTTAACCTCTTGTGTTTGATCCCTCGTTCCAGCATCCTCATTCTAACCTGCTTGTGTGCATCCTCTCCATGCATCCTTCATTCTTAACCTGCTTGTGTGCATCCTCTCCATGCATCCTCATCTTAAGCCTGCTTGTGTCCTCTCCCCGATGCATCCTCATTCTTAACCTGCTTGTGTGCATCCTCTCCATCCTCTTCTCTTAACGTGTTGCTGCTCGCGACATCCTCTCCATGCTGCATCTCATTTACACCTGATTTGTGTGCATCCTCTCCATGCACCTGCGCTCAATTCTTAACCTGCTTGTGCATCCTCCTCCATGCATCCTCTTAACACTGCTTGTGTGCAATTCCTTCCATGCTCCTTCATCTTAACTGCTTGTGTTGTAATGACACTCTACATGCATCCCTCATCTATAACCGGTTCGTGTGCAATTCTCTCTCTCCATGGTCAATCCTCGATTCTTAACCTTGGGCACCTCTCCATCCAGTGCTAATCCTCATCAATAACCTGCTTGTGTGCATCCTCTCCATGCATCCTCTTTCTTAACTAGCTTGGTGATCCCTCTCCCATGCCATCCCTCATCTTTAACGAACATGCCTTACCGTTGCACATCGGTATGACCATTCTCCTACCTGCCTCCATGCATCACTCAATTCTTAACCTGCTTGGTGCATCCCTCCATGCATCTCTTCCTGCCTGGTGACCTATTCAGTTCGAACTTAGCCTTGCCTCCAATGGCCATGCGTTCGTATCATTCTTAACACTGCTTTGTGGTGCATGCATCCTCTCCATGCCTCATCCTCATTCTGTAACCCTTGCCTTAAGTGTGCATCCCAATTGATGCACTGTTCTCTCCATCTCTAGCCCTCCTCCATGCCATGCTGATGTGCTGCATCCTCTCCCATGGCTCCTTTCTCTTAACCCTGCTGGCTTATGTTCCTCTCCATTGCATCCTCATCACCTGCGTTTGTGTCTGCCATCCTGGCTCCATTGCATAATTTCTCATCTTAAACCTGCCGTTGTGCATCCGTCTCCATGCCATCCCTCTACTTAACTGCTTCACCATCCTCTCCATGCTCAAGCTTGTGTGTAGACCATCCTCTCCATGCATCCTCATTCTTAACCTGCTTGTGTGATTCCTCCCATGCTTTCTTGTGCCATCCTCCTCCATTCTTATTCCTTAACCTGCTTGTGTGCATCCTCGCCATAGTGCATTCTTTACCGTTGCTTGTGATCCACCTCTCCATGCACCTTCAATTCTTAACCTGCTTGTGTGCATCCTCTCCATGCATCCTACTATTCTTAAAACCTCCCTGTCCCAAGTTCATCCTACTCCTATGCATCTGCCCTGCTGTGCATCCTCTCCATGCATCCTCATTCTTAACCTGCTTTGTGTGCATATGCCTCTCCATGCATCTCATTCTTAACCTGCTGTTGTGCATCCTCTCCATGCATCCTCATTCTTAACCTGCTTTGTGCGTGCATCTCTCTCCATGCATCACTTTCATTCTTAACGCTGCTTGTGTGCATCCTTCTCCATGCATCCTCATCTCTAACCTGCGTGTGTGCATCCTCTCCATGCATCTCCTTTTCTTAAACCTGCTTGTGTGCATCCTCCTCCATGCATCCTCATTCTTAACCTGACTTGCTGTGCATCCTTCCTGATGGCTTTACTGCTCTGTTCCATGCTCTACCTCCTCCTCATGCATCTCTTCATTCATTCTTAACTGCTTGTGTGCATCCTCTAGCCATGCATCTCATTGCTTTAACCTGCTATGTCCTCCACCCCGTCATGCATGCTTAACCTGCTTGTTGTGCATCCTCTCCATCCTCCATGCTCCTGTGATGAATCAATCTTAATGCATTGCCTTCCTTTGTCAATCTTCTGCATCTTGCATGCCCCAACTCATTGCTAAGCTTCCAGCATCAGCTAGCCTGTGCATCCTCCTTAACTGATCCTCCTTGCCTGTGCTTCTGTCCATGCTCTAGCCTCACTCCTCCATGCATCCTTCATGTGCAAATTCTGCTTGTGTGCATCCTTCTCATCCTCCTTCCACACTGCTTCTCCTCTCCATGGCCATCCCTAAATTCTTTAAAACCTGCTTGTGTGCATCCTCAAAACCTGCTTGTGTCCTCCTCCCAATGCATCCTCTGCTTGTGTGCATTCTCATGCTTGTGTGCATCCTCCTTGATGCTCGCCTCCTCCTCATGCATCTTCATTCTTAACCTGCTTGTGTGCATCTCTCATGATCTCATAACCTGCTTGTGTGCAATCTGTGCATTCCTCTCCGTCCTCCTCCATGCATCCTCATTTGTGTGCTTCCTCGTCCAACCTGCTTGTGTGCATCCTCTCCATGCATCCTCAATTCTTAACCTGCTTGTGTGCATCCTCTCCATGCATCCTCATTCCTCTGCCTGTGTGGCATCCTCTCCTCATTCTTAACCTGCTTGTGTGCATCCCTCATCAATCTTAGCATCCTCATTCTTAACTGCTTGTGTGCATCCTCTCATGCATCCTCATTCTTAAACCTGCTTTTGTGTGCATCCTCTCCATGCATCCTCATTCTTAACCTGCTTGTGTGCATCCTCTCCATGCATCGCCTCATTCTTACCTGCTTGTGTGCATTCCTCCATGCATCCTCATTCTTAACCTGCTTGTGTGCATCCTCTTCATGCCCTCATCTTAACCTGCTTGCTGTGCATCCTCCTCCATGCATCCTCATTCTAACCTGCTTGTGTGCATCCTCTCCATGCATCCTCATTCTTAACCTGCTTGTGTGCATCCTCCTCCTTGGTGCATGCCCTCATTCTTAACCTGCTTGTGTGCATCCTGCTCCTCCTCCATGCATCCTTCATTCTTAAACCTGCTTGTGTGCATCCTCTCCTCATCTTAACCTGCTTTGTGCATCCTCTCCATGCATCCTCATTCTTAACCTGCTTGTGTGCATCCTCTCCATGCATCCTCATTCTTACCTGCTTGTGTGCATCCTCCTCCATGCATCCTCATTCTTAACCTGCTTGTGTGCATCCTCTCCATGCATCCTCATTCTTAACCTGCTTGTGTGCATCCTCTCCATGCATCCTCATTCTTAACCTGCTTGTGTGCATCCTCTCCATGCATCCTCATTCTTAACCTGCTTGTGTGCATCCTCTCCATGCATCCTCATTCTTAACCTGCTTGTGTGCATCCTCTCTCATGCATCCTCATTCTTAACCTGCTTGTGTGCATCCTCTCCATGCATCCTCATTCTTAACCTGCTTGTGTGCATCCTCTCCATGCATCCTCATTCTTAACCTGCTTGTGTGCAATCCTCTCCATGCATCCTCATTCTTAACCTGCTTGTTGTGCATCCTCTCCATGCATCCTCATTAACCTGCTTGTGTGCATCCTCTCCATGCATCCTCATTCTTAACCTGCTTGTGTGCATCCTCTCCATGCATCCTCATTCTTAACCTGCTTGTGTGCATCCTCTCCATGCATCCTCATTCTTAACCTGCTTGTGTGCATCCTCTCCATGCATCCTCATTCTTAACCTGCTTGTGTGCATCCTCTCCATGCATCCTCATTCTTAACCTGCTTGTGTGCATCTCTCATGCATCCTCATTCTTAACTGCTTGTGTGCATCCTCTCCATGCATCCTCATTCTTAACCTGCTTGTGTGCATCCTCTCCATGCATCCTCATTCTTAACCTGCCTGTGTGCATCCTCTCCATGCATCCTCATTCTTAACCTGCTTGTGTGCATCCTCTCCATGCATCCTCATTCTTAACCTGCTTGTGTGCATCCTCTCCATGCATCCTCATTCTTAACCTGCCTGTGTGCATCCTCTCCATGCATCCTCATTCTTAACCTGCTTGTGTGCATCCTCTCCATGCATCCTCATTCTTAACCTGCTGTGTGCATCCTCTCCATGCATCCTCATCTTAACCTGCTTGTGTGCATCCTCTCCATGCATCCTCATTCTTAACCTGCTTGTGTGCATCCTCTCCATGCATCCTCTTTCTTAACCTGCTTGTGTGCATCCTCTCCATGCATCTCATTCTTAACCTGCTTGTGTGCATCCTCCTCCAATGCATCCTCATTCTTAACCTGCTTGTGTGCATCCCTTGATGCATCCCTCCATGCATCCTCATTCTTAACCTGCTTGTGTGCATCCTCTCCATGCATCCTCATTCTTAACCTGCTTGTGTGCATCCTCCAGCATCGCTTGTGTGCATCCTCTCCATGCTCCTCAATTCTTAACCATCTCTCCATGCATCCTCATTCTTAACCTGCTTGTGTGCATCCTCTCCATGCATCCTCATTCTTAACCTGCTTGTGTGCATCCTCTCCATGCATCCTCATTCTTAACCTGCTTGTGTGCATCCTCTCCATGCATCCTCATTCTTAACCTGCTTGTGTGCATCCTCTCCATGCATCCTCATTTCTTTAACCTGCTGTGTGCATCCTCTCCATGCATCCTCATTCTTAACCTGCTTGTGTGCATCCTCTCCATGCATCCTCATTCTTAACCTGCTTGTGTGCATCCTCTCCATGCATCCTCATTCTTAACCTGCTTGTGTGCATCCTCTCCATGCATCCTCATTCTTAACCTGCTTGTGTGCATCCTCTCCATGCATCCTCATTCTTAACCTGCTTGTGTGCATCCTCCTCATGCATCTCATTCTTAACCTGCTTGTGTGCATCCTCTCCATGCATCCTCATTCTTAACCTGCTTGTGTGCATCCTCTTCCATGCATCCTCATTCTTAACCTGCTTGTGTGCATCCTCCTCCATGCATCCTCATTCTTAACCTGCTTGTGTGCATCCTCATGCATCCTCATTCTTAACCTGCTTGTGTGCATCCTCTCCATGCATCCTCATTCTTAACCTGCTTGTGTGCATCCTCTCCATGCATCCTCATTCTTAACCTGCTTGTGTGCATCCTCTCCATGCATCCTCATTCTTAACCTGCTTGTGTGCATCCTCTCCATGCATCCTCATTCTTAAACCTGCTTGTGTGCATGCATCGCTTGTGTGCATCCTCATGCATCCTTAAACCTGCTTGTGTGCATCCTCTCCATGCATCCCTCATTCTTAACCTGCTTGTGTGCATCCTCTCCATGCATCCTCATTCTTAACCTGCTTGTGTGCATCCTCTCCATGCATCCTCATTCTTAACCTGCTGTGTGCATGTGCATCCTCATTCTTAACCTGCTTGTGTGCATCCTCTCCATGCATCCTCATTCTTAACCTGCTTGTGTGCATCCTCCTGCCATGCATGCCTCATTCTTAAACCTGCTTTGTGTGCATCCTCTCCATGCATCCTCATTCTTTAACCTGCTTGTGTGCATCCTCTCCATGCATCCTCATTCTTAACCTGCTTGTGTGCATCCTCTCCATGCATCCTCATTCTTAACCTGCTTGTGTGCATCCTCTCCATGCATCCTCATTCTTAACCTGCTTGTGTGCATCCTCTCCATGCATCCTCATTCTTAACCTGCTTGTGTGCATCCTCCCATTGCTTGTGTGCATCCTCTCCCATGCATCCTCATAAACCTGCTTGGTGTGCATCCATGCATCCTCTCTTGCCTCATACATCTCATTCTTAAACCTGCTTGTGTGCATCCTCTCCATGCATCCTCATTCTTAACCTGCTTGTGTGCATCCTCTCCATGCATCCTCATTCTTAACCTGCTTGTGTGCATCCTCTCCATGCATCCTTCAAACCTGCTTGTGTGCATCCTCTCCATGCATCCTCATTCTTAACCTGCTTGTGTGCATCCTCTCCATGCATCCTCATTCTTAACCTGCTTGTGTGCATCCTCTCCATGCATCCCTCATTCCTTTTTAACCTGCTTGTGTGCATCCTCTCCATGCATCCTCATTCTTAACCTGCTTGTGTGCATCCTCTCCATGCATCCTCATTCTTAACCTGCTTTGTGGCATCCTCTCATGCATCCTCATTCTTAACCTGCTTGTGTGCATCCTCTCCATGCATCCTCATTCTTAACCTGCTTGTGTGCATCCTCTTCCATGCATTCCTCATTCTTAACCTGCTTGTGTGCATCCTCTCCATGCATCCTCATTCTTATTTTAAACCTGCTTAGTGTGCATCCTCCTCCATGCATCCTCATTCTTAACCTGCTTGTGTCTCCATGCATCCTCTCCATGCATCCTCATTCTTAACCTGCTTGTGTGCATCCTCTCTGCAATATGCATCCTCATTCTTAACCTGCTTGTGTGCATCCTCTCCATGCATCCTCATTCTTAACCTGCTTGTGTGCATCCTCTCCATGCATCCTCATTCTTAACCTGCTTGTGTGCATCCTCTCCATGCATCCTTCATTCTTAACCTGCTTGTGTGCATCCTCTCCATGCATCCTCATTCTTAACCTGCTTGTGTGCATCCTCTCCATGCATCCTCATTCTTAACCTGCTTGTGTGCATCCTCTCCATGCATCCTCATTCTTACCTGCTTGTGTGCATCCTCTCCATGCATCCTCATTCTTACCTGCTTGTGTGCATCCTCTCCATGCATCCTCATTCTTAACCTGCTTGTGTGCATCCTCTCCATGCATCCTCATTCTTAACCTGCTTGTGTGCATCCTCTCCATGCATCCTCATTCTTAACCTGCTTGTGTGCATCCTCTCCATGCATCCTCATTCTTAACCTGCTTGTGTGCATCCTCTCCATGCATCCTCATTCTTAACCTGCTTGTGTGCATCCTCTCCATGCATCCTCATTCTTTAACCTGCTTGTGTGCATCCTCTCCATGCATCCTCATTCTTAACCTGCTTGTGTGCATCCTCTCCATGCATCCTCATTTCTTAACCTGCTTGTTGTGCATCCTCTCCATGCATCCTCATTCTTAACCTGCTTGTGTGCATCCTCTCCATGCATCCTCATTCTTAACCTGCTTGTGTGCATCCTCTCCATGCATCCTCATTCTTAACCTGCTTGTGTGCATCCTCTCCATGCATCCTCATTCTTAATCCTGCTTGTGTGCATCCTCCTCCATGCATCCTCATTCTTAACCCTGCTTGTGTGCATCCTCTCCATGCATCCTCATTCTTAACCTGCTTGTGTGCATCCTCTCCATGCATCCTCATTCTTAACCTGCTTGTGTGCCATCCTCTCCATGCATCCTCATTCTTAACCTGCTTGTGTGCATCCTCTCCATGCATCCTCATTCTTAACCTGCTTGTGTGCATCCTCTCCATGCATCCTCATTCTTAACCTGCTTGTGTGCATCCTCTCCATGCATCCTCATTCTTAACCTGCTTGTGTGCATCCTCTCATGCATCCTCATTCTTAACCTGCTTGTGTGCATCCTCTCCATGCATCCTCATTCTTAACCTGCTTGTGTGCATCCTCTCCATGCATCCTCATTCTTAACCTGCTTGTGTGCATCCTCTCCATGCATCCTCATTCTTAACCTGCTTGTGTGCATCCTCTCCATGCATCCTCATTCTTAACCTGCTTGTGTGCATCCTCTCCATGCATCCTCATTCTTAACCTGCTTGTGTGCATCCTCTCCATGCATCCTCATTCTTAACCTGCTTGTGTGCATCCTCTCCATGCATCCTCATTCTTGTCTAACCTGCTTGTGTGCATCCTCTCCATGCATCCTCATTCTTAACCTGCTTGTGTGCATCCTCTCATGCATCCTCATTCTTAACCTGCATCCTCTCCATTCTTTCTTAACCTGCTTGTGTGCATCCTCCTCCATGCTTGTGTGCATCCTCATGCATCCTCAACCTGCTTGTGTGCATCCTCTCCATGCATCCTCATTCTTAAACCTGCTTGTGTGCATCCTCTCCATGCATCCTCATTCTTAACCTGCTTGTGTGCATCCTCCTCCATGCATCCTCATTCTTAACCTGCTTGTGTGCATCCTCCTCCATGCATGCTCTCATGCATCTTAACCTGCTTGTGTGCATCCTCCTCCATGCATCCTCATTCTTAACCTGCTTGTGTGCATCTCTCTGCCATTCTGCTTGTGTGCATCCTCTCCATGCATCCTCATTCTTAACCTGCTTGTGTGCATCCTCTCCATGCATCCTCATGCTCTTAACCTGCTTGTGCATGCATCCTCTCCATGCATCCTCATTCTTAACCTGCCTTGTGTGCATCCTCTCCATGCATCCTCATTCTTAACCTGCTTGTGTGCATCCTCTCCATGCATCCTCATTCTTAACCTGCTTGTGTGCATCCTCTCCATGCATCCTCATTCTTAACCTGCTTGTGTGCATCCTCTCCATGCATCCTCATTCTTAACCTGCTTGTGTGCATCCTCTCCCATGCATCCTCATTCTTAACCTGCTTGTGTGCATCCTCTCCATGCATCCTCATTCTTAACCTGCTTGTGTGCATCCTCCTCCATGCATCCTCATTCTTAACCTGCTTGTGTGCATCCTCCTCCATGCATCCTCATTCTTAACCTGCTTGTGTGCATCCTCTCCATGCATCCTCATTCTTAACCTGCTTGTGTGCATCCTCTCCATGCATCCTCATTCTTAACCTGCTTGTGTGCATCCTCTCCATGCATCCTCATTCTTAACCTGCTTGTGTGCATCCTCTCCATTCTTAACCTGCTTGGTGTGCATCCTCATGCATCTCATTAACCTGCTTGTGTGCATCCTCCTCCATGCATCCTCATTCTTAACCTGCTTGTGTGCATCCTCTCCATGCATCCTCATTCTTAACCTGCTTGTGTGCATCCTCTCATGCATCCTCATTCTCTTAACCTGCTTGTGTGCATCCTCTCCATGCATCCTCATTCTTAACCTGCTTGTGTGCATCCTCTCCATGCATCCTCATTCTTAACCTGCCTCCTGTGTGTGCATCCTCTCCATGCATCCTTCATTCTTAACCTGCTTGTGTGCATCCTCTCCATGCATCCTCATTCTTAACCTGCTTGTGTGCATCCTCTCCATGCATCCTCATCAATTTTTACCTGCTTGTGTTGCATCCCTCCTCCATGCATCCTCTTAAACCTGCTTGTGTGCATCCTCTCCATGCATCCTCATTCTTTCTCCATCCTCATCCTCATTCTTAACCTGCTTGTGTGCATCCTCCCATTGCATCCTCATTCTTAACCTGCTTGTGTGCATCCTCTCCATGCATCCTCATTCTTAACCTGCTTGTGTGCATCCTCTCCATGCATCCTCATTCTTAACCTGCTTGTGTGCATCCTCTCCATGCATCCTCATTCTTAACCTGCTTGTGTGCATCCTCTCCATGCATCCTCATTCTTAACCTGCTTGTGTGCATCCTCTCCATGCATCCTCATTCTTAACCTGCTTGTGTGCATCCTCTCCATGCATCCTCATTCTTAACCTGCTTGTGTGCATCCTCCTCCATGCATCCTCATTCTTAACCTGCTTGTGTGCATCCTCTCCATGCATCCTCATTCTTAACCTGCTTGTGTGCATCCTCTCCATGCATCCTCATTCTTAACCTGCTTGTGTGCATCCTCTCCATGCATCCTCATTCTTAACCTGCTTGTGTGCATCCTCTCCATGCATCCTCATTCTTAACCTGCTTGTGTGCATCCTCTCCATGCATCCTCATTCTTAACCTGCTTGTGTGCATCCTCTCCATGCATCCTCATTCTTAACCTGCTTGTGTGCATCCTCTCCATGCATCCTCATTCTTAACCTGCTTGTGTGCATCCTCTCCATGCATCCTCATTCTTAACCTGCTTGTGTGCATCCTCTCCATGCATCCTCATTCTTAACCTGCTTGTGTGCATCCTCTCCATGCATCCTCATTCTTAACCTGCTTGTGTGCATCCTCTCCATGCATCCTCATTCTTAACCTGCTTGTGTGCATCCTCTCCATGCATCCTCATTCTTAACCTGCTTGTGTGCATCCTCTCCATGCATCCTCATTCTTAACCTGCTTGTGTGCATCCTCTCCATGCATCCTCATTCTTAACCTGCTTGTGTGCATCCTCCTCCATGCATCCTCATTCTTAACCTGCTCCTGTGTGCATCCTCTCCATGCATCCTCATTCTTAACCTGCTTGTGTGCATCCTCTCCATGCATCCTCATTCTTAACCTGCTTGTGTGCATCCTCTCCATGCATCCTCATTCTTAACCTGCTTGTGTGCATCCTCTCCATGCATCCTCATTCTTAACCTGCTTGTGTGCATCCTCTCCATGCATCCTCATTCTTAACCTGCTTGTGTGCATCCTCTCCATGCATCTCATTCTTAACCTGCTTGTGTGCATCCTCTCCATGCATCCTCATTCTTACCTGCTTGTGTGCATCCTCTCCATGCATCCTCATTCTTAACCTGCTTGTGTGCATCCTCTCCATGCATCCTCATTCTTAACCTGCTTGTGTGCATCTCTCTCCATGCATCCTCATTCTTAACCTGCTTGTGTGCATCCTCTCCATGCATCCTCATTCTTAACCTGCTTGTGTGCATCCTCTCCATGCATCCTCATTCTTAACCTGCTTGTGTGCATCCTCTCCATGCATCCTCATTCTTAACCTGCTTGTGTGCATCCTCTCCATGCATCCTCATTCTTAACCTGCTTGTGTGCATCCTCTCCATGCATCCTCATTCTTAACCTGCTTGTGTGCATCCTCTCCATGCATCCTCATTCTTAACCTGCTTGTGTGCATCCTCTCCATGCATCCTCATTCTTAACCTGCTTGTGTGCATCCTCTCCATGCATCCTCATTCTTAACCTGCTTGTGTGCATCCTCTCCATGCATCCTCATTCTTAACCTGCTTGTGTGCATCCTCTCCATGCATCCTCATTCTTAACCTGCTTGTGTGCATCCTCTCCATGCATCCTCATTCTTAACCTGCTTGTGTGCATCCTCTCCATGCATCCTCATTCTTAACCTGCTTGTGTGCATCCTCTCCATGCATCCTCATTCTTAACCTGCTTGTGTGCATCCTCCTCCATGCATCCTCATTCTTAACCTGCTTGTGTGCATCCTCTCCATGCATCCTCATTCTTAACCTGCTTGTGTGCATCCTCTCCATGCATCCTCATTCTTAACCTGCTTGTGTGCATCCTCTCCATGCATCCTCATTCTTAACCTGCTTGTGTGCATCCTCTCCATGCATCCTCATTCTTAACCTGCTTGTGTGCATCCTCTCCATGCATCCTCATTCTTAACCTGCTTGTGTGCATCCTCTCCATGCATCCTCATTCTTAACCTGCTTGTGTGCATCCTCTCCATGCATCCTCATTCTTAACCTGCTTGTGTGCATCCTCTCCATGCATCCTCATTCTTAACCTGCTTGTGTGCATCCTCTCCATGCATCCTCATTCTTAACCTGCTTGTGTGCATCCTCCTCCATGCATCCTCATTCTTAACCTGCTTGTGTGCATCCTCCTCCATGCATCCTCATTCTTAACCTGCTTGTGTGCATCCTCTCCATGCATCCTCATTCTTAACCTGCTTGTGTGCATCCTCTCCATGCATCCTCATTCTTAACCTGCTTGTGTGCATCCTCCTCCATGCATCCTCATTCTTAACCTGCTTGTGTGCATCCTCTCCATGCATCCTCATTCTTAACCTGCTTGTGTGTGCATCCTCTCCATGCATCCTCATTCTTAAACCTGCTTGTGTGCATCCTCTCCATGCATCCTCATTCTTAAACCTGCTTGTGTGCATCCTCTCCATGCATCCTCATTCTTAACCTGCTTGTGTGCATCCTCTCCATGCATCCTCATTCTTAACCTGCTTGTGTGCATCCTCTCCATGCATCCTCATTCTTAACCTGCTTGTGTGCATCCTCTCCATGCATCCTCATTCTTAACCTGCTTGTGTGCATCCTCTCCATGCATCCTCATTCTTAACCTGCTTGTGTGCATCCTCTCCATGCATCCTCATTCTTAACCTGCTTGTGTGCATCCTCTCCATGCATCCTCATTCTTAACCTGCTTGTGTGCATCCTCTCCATGCATCCTCATTCTTAACCTGCTTGTGTGCATCCTCTCCATGCATCCTCATTCTTAACCTGCTTTGTGCATCCTCTCCATGCATCCTCATTCTTAACCTGCTTGTGTGCATCCTCTCCATGCATCCTCATTCTTAACCTGCTTGTGTGCATCCCTCTCCATGCATCCTCATTCTTAACCTGCTTGTGTGCATCCTCCTCCATGCATCCTCATTCTTAACCTGCTTGTGTGCATCCTCTCCATGCATCCTCATTCTTAACCTGCTTGTGTGCATCCTCTCCATGCATCCTCATTCTTAACCTGCTTGTGTGCATCCTCTCCATGCATCCTCATTCTTAACCTGCTTGTGTGCATCCTCTCCATGCATCCTCATTCTTAACCTGCTTGTGTGCATCCTCTCCATGCATCCTCATTCTTAACCTGCTTGTGTGCATCCTCTCCATGCATCCTCATTCTTAACCTGCTTGTGTGCATCCTCTCCATGCATCCTCATTCTTAACCTGCTTGTGTGCATCCTCTCCATGCATCCTCATTCTTAACCTGCTTGTGTGCATCCTCTCCATGCATCCTCATTCTTAACCTGCTTGTGTGCATCCTCTCCAGCATCCTCATTCTTAACCTGCTTGTGTGCATCCTCTCCATGCATCCTCATTCTTAACCTGCTTGTGTGCATCCTCTCCATGCATCCTCATTCTTAACCTGCTTGTGTGCATCCTCTCCATGCATCCTCATTCTTAACCTGCTTGTGTGCATCCTCTCCATGCATCCTCATTCTTAACCTGCTTGTGTGCATCCTCTCCATGCATCCTCATTCTTAACCTGCTTGTGTGCATCCTCTCCATGCATCCTCATCTTAACCTGCTTGTGTGCATCCTCTCCATGCATCCTCATTCTTAACCTGCTTGTGTGCATCCTCTCCATGCATCCTCATTCTTAACCTGCTTGTGTGCATCCTCTCCATGCATCCTCATTCTTAACCTGCTTGTGTGCATCCTCTCCATGCATCCTCATTCTTAACCTGCTTGTGTGCATCCTCTCCATGCATCCTCATTCTTAACCTGCTTGTGTGCATCCTCTCCATGCATCCTCATTCTTAACCTGCTTGTGTGCATCCTCTCCATGCATCCTCATTCTTAACCTGCTTGTGTGCATCCTCTCCATGCATCCTCATTCTTAACCTGCTTGTGTGCATCCTCTCCATGCATCCTCATTCTTAACCTGCTTGTGTGCATCCTCTCCATGCATCCTCATTCTTAACCTGCTTGTGTGCATCCTCTCCATGCATCCTCATTCTTAACCTGCTTGTGTGCATCCTCTCCATGCATCCTCATTCTTAACCTGCTTGTGTGCATCCTCTCCATGCATCCTCATTCTTAACCTGCTTGTGTGCATCCTCTCCATGCATCCTCATTCTTAACCTGCTTGTGTGCATCCTCTCCATGCATCCTCATTCTTAACCTGCTTGTGTGCATCCTCTCCATGCATCCTCATTCTTAACCTGCTTGTGTGCATCCTCTCCATGCATCCTCATTCTTAACCTGCTTGTGTGCATCCTCCTCCATGCATCCTCATTCTTAACCTGCTTGTGTGCATCCTCTCCATGCATCCTCATTCTTAACCTGCTTGTGTGCATCCTCTCCATGCATCCTCATTCTTAACCTGCTTGTGTGCATCCTCTCCATGCATCCTCATTCTTAACCTGCTTGTGTGCATCCTCTCCATGCATCCTCATTCTTAACCTGCTTGTGTGCATCCTCTCCATGCATCCTCATTCTTAACCTGCTTGTGTGCATCCTCTCCATGCATCCTCATTCTTAACCTGCTTGTGTGCATCCTCTCCATGCATCCTCATTCTTAAACCTGCTTGTGTGCATCCTCTCCATGCATCCTCATTCTTAACCTGCTTGTGTGCATCCTCTCCATGCATCCTCATTCTTAACCTGCTTGTGTGCATCCTCTCCATGCATCCTCATTCTTAACCTGCTTGTGTGCATCCTCTCCATGCATCCTCATTCTTAACCTGCTTGTGTGCATCCTCTCCATGCATCCTCATTCTTAACCTGCTTGTGTGCATCCTCTCCATGCATCCTCATTCTTAACCTGCTTGTGTGCATCCTCTCCATGCATCCTCATTCTTAACCTGCTTGTGTGCATCCTCTCCATGCATCCTCATTCTTAACCTGCTTGTGTGCATCCTCTCCATGCATCCTCATTCTTAACCTGCTTGTGTGCATCCTCTCCATGCATCCTCATTCTTAACCTGCTTGTGTGCATCCTCTCCATGCATCCTCATTCTTAACCTGCTTGTGTGCATCCTCTCCATGCATCCTCATTCTTAACCTGCTTGTGTGCATCCTCTCCATGCATCCTCATTCTTAACCTGCTTGTGTGCATCCTCTCCATGCATCCTCATTCTTAACCTGCTTGTGTGCATCCTCTCCATGCATCCTCATTCTTAACCTGCTTGTGTGCATCCTCTCCATGCATCCTCATTCTTAACCTGCTTGTGTGCATCCTCTCCATGCATCCTCATTCTTAACCTGCTTGTGTGCATCCTCTCCATGCATCCTCATTCTTAACCTGCTTGTGTGCATCCTCTCCATGCATCCTCATTCTTAACCTGCTTGTGTGCATCCTCTCCATGCATCCTCATTCTTAACCTGCTTGTGTGCATCCTCTCCATGCATCCTCATTCTTAACCTGCTTGTGTGCATCCTCTCCATGCATCCTCATTCTTAACCTGCTTGTGTGCATCCTCTCCATGCATCCTCATTCTTAACCTGCTTGTGTGCATCCTCTCCATGCATCCTCATTCTTAACCTGCTTGTGTGCATCCTCTCCATGCATCCTCATTCTTAACCTGCTTGTGTGCATCCTCTCCATGCATCCTCATTCTTAACCTGCATCCTCTCCATGCATTCATTCTTAACCTGCTTGTGTGCATCCTCTCCATGCATCCTCATTCTTAACCTGCTTGTATCCTCTCCATGCAGCATCCTCTCCATGCATCCTCATTCTTAACCTGCTTGTGTGCATCCTCTCCATGCATCCTCATTCTTAACCTGGCATCCTGCTTGTGTGCATCCTCTCCATGCTCCTCATTCTTGCTTCATCCTCTCCATGCATCCTCACCCTGCTTGTGTGCCCTCTCCATGCATCCTGCTGTGTGCATCCTCCTCTTCATGCAATCCTGCATCCTCATTGCTCATCCTCTCCATGGCCATCCTCTCCATGCATCCTCATTCTTAACCTGCATCCTCTTCATGCCCTGCTTGTGTGCATCCTCTCCATGCATCCTCCTTAACCTCTTGTGTGCATCCTCTCCATGCATCCTCATTCTTAACCTGCTTGTGTGCATCCTCTCCATGCATCCTCATTCTTAACCTGCTTGTGTGCATCCTCTCCATGCATCCTCATTCTTAACTGCTGTGTGCATCCTCTCCATGCATCCTCATTCTTAACCTCTTGTTGCATCCTCTCCATGCATCCTCATTCTTAACCTGCTTGTGTGCATCCTCTCCATGCATCCTCATTCTTAACCTGCTTGTGTGCATCCTCTCCATGCATCCTCATTCTTAACCTGCTTGTGTGCATCCTCTCCATGCATCCTCATTCTTACCTGCTTGTGTGCATCCTCTCCATGCATCCTCATTCTTAACCTGCTTGTGTGCATCCTCTCCATGCATCCTCATTTCTTAACCTGCTTGTGTGCATCCTCTCCATGCATCCTCATTTCTTAACCTGCTTGTGTGCATCCTCTCCATGCATCCTCATTCTTAACCTGCTTGTGTGCATCCTCTCCATGCATCCTCATTCTTAACCTGCTTGTGTGCATCCTCTCCATGCATCCTCATTCTTAACCTGCTTGTGTGCATCCTCCTCCATGCATCCTCATTCTTAACCTGCTTGTGTGCATCCTCTCCATGCATGCATCCTCATGCATCTCATAACCTGCTTGTGTGCATCCTCCTCCATGCATCCTCATTCTTAACCTGCTTGTGTGCATCCTCCTCCATGCATCCTCATTCTTAACCTGCTTGTGTGCATCCTCTCCATGCATCCTCATTCTTAACCTGCTTGTGTGCATCCTCATTCTCCATGCATCCTCATTCTTAACCTGCTTGTTGTGCATCCTCCTCCATGCATCCTCATTCTTAACCTGCTTGTGTGCATCCTCTCCATGCATCCTCATTCTTAACCTGCTTGTGTGCATCCTCTCCATGCATCCTCATTCTTAACCTGCTTGTGTGCATCCTCTCCATGCATCCTCATTCTTAACCTGCTTGTGTGCATCCTCTCCATGCATCCTCATTCTTAACCTGCTTGTGTGCATCCTCTCCATGCATCCTCATTCTTAACCTGCTTGTGTGCATCCTCTCCATGCATTCCTCATTCTTAACCTGCTTGTGTGCATCCTCTCCATGCATCCTCATTCTTAACCTGCTTGTGTGCATCCTCTCCATGCATCCTCATTCTTAACCTGCTTGTGTGCATCCTCTCCATGCATCCTCATTCTTAACCTGCTTGTGTGCATCCTCTCCATGCATCCTCATTCTTAACCTGCTTGTGTGCATCCTCTCCATGCATCCTCATTCTTAACCTGCTTGTGTGCATCCTCTCCATGCATCCTCATTCTTAACCTGCTTGTGTGCATCCTCTCCATGCATCCTCATGTCTTAACCTGCTTGTGTGCATCCTCTCCATGCATCCTCATTCACCTGCCTGTGTGCATCCTCTCCATGCATCCTCATTCTTAACCTGCTTGTGTGCATCCTCCTCCATGCATCCTCATTCTTAACCTGCTTGTGTGCATCCTCTCCATGCATCCTCATTCTTAACCTGCTTGTGTGCATCCTCCTCCATGCATCCTCATTCTTAACCTGCTTTGTGCATCCTCCTCCATGCATCCTCATTCTTAACCTGCTTGTGTGCATCCTCTCCATGCATCCTCATTCTTAACCTGCTTGTGTGCATCCTCTCCATGCATCCTCATTCTTAACCTGCTTCATCCTCTCCATGCATCCATCTTAACCTGCTTGTGTGCATCCTCTCCATGCATCCTCATTCTTAACCTGCTTGTGTGCATCCTCGCTTCTGTCCATGCTCTAGCCTCCTCCTCCATGCATCTTCATTCTTAACCTGCTTGTGTGCATCCTCCTTGATGCCTACTGCTTCTGTCCATGCTCTGACCTCCTCCTCCATGCATCTTCATATTTAACCTACTTGTGTGCATCCTCTCCATGCATCCTCATTCTTAACCTGCTAGTGTGCATCCTCTCCATGCATCCTCATTCTTAACCTGCTTGTGTGCATCCTCTCCATGCATCCTCATTCTTAACCTGCTTGTGTGCATCCCCTTGATGCCTACTGCTTCTGTCCATGCTCTAGCCTCCTCCTCCATGCATCTTCATTCTTAACCTGCTTGTGTGCATCCTCCTTGATGCCTACTGCTTCTGTCCATGCTCTGACCTCCTCCTCCATGCATCTTCATATTTAACCTACTTGTGTGCATCCTCTCCATGCATCCTCATTCTTAACCTGCACGTGTGCATCCTCTCCATGCATCCTCATTCTTAACCTGCTTGTGTGCATCCTCTCCATGCATCCTCATTCTTAACCTGCTTTGTGTGCATCCCCCTTGATGCCTACTACTTCTGTCCATGCTCTAGTCTCCTCCTCCATGCATCTTCATTCTTAACCTGCTTGTGTGCATCCTCCTTGATGCCTACTGCTTCTGTCCATGCTCTGACCTCCTCCTCCATGCATCTTCATTCTTAACCTGCTTGTGTGCATCCTCTCCATGCATCCTCATTCTTAACCTGCTTGTGTGCATCCTCTCCATGCATCCTCATTCTTAACCTGCTTGTGTGCATCCTCTCCATGCATCCTCATTCTTAACCTGCTTGTGTGCATCCTCTCCATGCATCCTCATTCTTAACCTGCTTGTGTGCATCCTCTCCATGCATCCTCATTCTTAACCTGCTTGTGTGCATCCTCTCCATGCATCCTCATTCTTAACCTGTTTGTGTGCATCCTCTCCATGCATCCTCATTCTTAACCTGCTTGTGTGCATCATCTCCATGCATCCTCATTCTTTACCTGCTTGTGTGCATCCTCTCCATGCATCCTCATTCTTAACCTGCCTGTGTGCATCCTCTCCATGCATCCTCATTCTTAACCTGCTTGTGTGCATCCTCTCCATGCATCCTCATTCTTAACCTGCTTGTTTGCATCCTCTCCATGCATCCTCATTCTTAACCTGCTTGTGTGCATCCTCTCCATGCATCCTCATTCTTAACCTGCTTGTGTGCATCCTCTCCATGCATCCTCATTCTTAACCTGCTTGTGTGCATCCTCTCCATGCATCCTCATTCTTAACCTGCTTGTGTGCATCCTCCTCCATGCATCCTCATTCTTAACCTGCTTGTGTGCATCCTCCTTGATACGAAACACATGCACTGGTGAGCTGAACTCCTGCAAACCCCTCAACCCTAAAACCTAAACCCTAAACCCTAAACAATGGTAGCCAGCAAATCATAAACGATGGTTGTCTGAAGTTTGTACTGAGCACACTTTTTTTCTTAATGTTTCTTGTCACATTTATGAATGCAGAGCTAGTTTAGTGCCAACACAGCAATACAATACAATGAATTGGGAGAACAAGGCTTCCCTTACCCACCCCACCCCACCCCATCCCACCTCACCCGACACACCCACACCCATTGCAGAGTGAGTTTAATGCCAACACAGCAATACACTGATATGAATTGGGAGTCCGAGGCTTTCCTTACCCACCCCACCCCACCTCACCCGACACACCCCATCCCACCCCACCTCACCCAACACACCCACACCCATTGCAGAGCGAGTTTAATGCCAACACAGCAATACACTACAATGAAGTGGGATCCCAAGGCTTCGGTGGAGCAATACAAGCAACTGTTATTGAGTCGCTGGAAATCAGGGATTGTAGTTTCACAGGTACGTGAACACACACACACATGTACATACACGCGCAATCATAATCCCATACACGTGCACGTACACACACATACACACACATGTACATACACATACACATGCAATGATAATCCCATACACGTGCAGGCACGCACACGTACATGCACACATGTACATACACATGCAATCATAATCCCATACACTTGATTTACACGCACATACACGCACACATGTACATATACATGCAATCATAATCTCATACACGTGCACATACACACACATACACACATGTACATACACATGCAACTCTAAACCCATACACATACATGTACACACATACACGTGCGCGCACATGCACATACACACACATGTACATACGCACACAGCCCTAAATCCATACACACACATGTACACACATACATGCACACACACACGTGCAAACACATACAACCATACAACCCTACGTTTACATGTACACATATGCGCATACATTTAAAGAGCACACACCCGCATGTACATACACATA
>JAJSRW010000540.1:25000-36027 GCA_022414725.1 Microglena sp. YARC
TGTATGTATGTATGTATGTATGTATGTATGTACATTGCCCGTGTGGCCGATGGCCACACATGCACACATCACCCCCACCCCAATCATAATAGGGCTGGGTTACAGTTGGGCTACACGTGTGTCCTCACCACTCTCATAAACACAGTCATCATGTTTCCCCCACTTCAAATGCTGACGCATCTGCTAATGCTAATGCTAAACGTCTCTTGAAATCGGCTGGTGCGCCATGATGGCCTCAAGGAGCAATAAATTGTACATGATGAGCCTGAGCGCCATATGTGCTTCGCGTAGAAGCAAACAAAGTCGACGAAGGATTGAAACTATTTGAATTCCTTTGCATGATGCGGAAGGAAGATGGCGACAGTGTTGTGCGTGGAAGAAAGAAAGAAAGAGAAGGAAAATGGGGCGAAATTTTGCTCGAGTTTGAAAAATTACGATAATTGAAGGCTATACGAGATCATCTAGGCCCTGTTTTTGTGCGGGGGGGGGGGGGGGGGGGTTATTATTACGTAATTTGCCCTCGTCGTTTGCCCCAGTGAACCCCAGGTAGGTGGTGACATGGCAACGGATAGCGAAAAAGTCGCCGGTCAGGCGAAAAAGGGCCGGTCAGAAATTTGTTGGTGAAGAATTCCAGGTATTATTAAATACATATAGATGTATGTATGTTACCAGTCCAGGGTAGGCCAAAAAGGTTAAAGAGACTTGTCGTGTGTGTGTGTTTGAGCCAGGCAAGGGGGTCTTAGGTTGCGTCGTCCTTACAAGTCATTGCCGTTGCAGGTTATGGAAGGTACTGTACAACCAAGCAGTATGGGCAGGACTATTAAATTGAAATTGAAATTGTTACATCCGTGTAATGCAGTCACTCACAGGACGCGAAATTAAGGACACCACCGCGTAAGCTAGCAGTAGTCACCGGGCAAGACTAGTATATATATAATGCCCATTATATTATGAGGATAGAAAAGATATTTTTGAGAAAACGAAAATTGAACCTGACTTGTGGACAACAAGTCCTATGCAGCGTGGCCAGAGACTTGGAAAATTGGCGGAGTGTGTTGGCAACGGAAGGAAAGGTGGCAACGATGGAGCTGACCGAAGCGAGTTAGTTACGCGACCGTTGGCTGATGTGTCGGGCTTCATTTTTTTTTCTTCGGTCGGACAAACGGACAAATGTGTAAACATGGGGGCTCCCGCCCCCTTGAAGAGGGGGCTCTGCCAAAAATTCAAGCATGAAGCTGGTCATGAATCCTGATTCCTGGCTGGAAGCCTGATTCCTGGATGGAAATACTTCTTACATTTTTTGTGTAAATGCGATAATAATCACAAAAAAATATTTTTGCATCCCAGGTGAGATGATAATTTAATTATTTTGTCGAATTAACTGATCACTGTAGCAAAAACTCAGGGCCCCCGCCGGTAAAACAATGGTTTGGGGTTCAGTTCATCAAAGATTTTTCTTCAGCCCTTCCTATCACAATTTGGCAAATTCTTTTAGCCTATTTGGCCTGACCCTGGACTGTTACACACGTGCTTACATTCAGTACTAAGCTGAAAACAACATATTTGGCCTGACCCTGGACTGTTACACACGTACTTCAATCAGTACTAAGCTGAAAACAACATATTTGGCCTGACCCTGGACTGTTACACACGTACTTGCATTCAGTACTAAGCTGGAAACAACATATTTGGCCTGACCCTGGACTGTTACACACGTACTTCAATCAGTACTAAGCTGATAACAACATATTTGGCCTGACCCTGGACTGTTACACACGTACTTGCATTCAGTACTAAGCTGAAAACAACATATTTGGCCTGACCCTGGACTGTTACACACGTACTTGCATTCAGTACTTAGCTGGAAACAACATATTTGGCCTGACCCTGGACTGTTACACACGTACTTGCATTCAGTACTAAGCCCCAAACAACATATTTGGCCTGACCCTGGACTGTTACACACGTACTTGCATTCAGTACTTAGCCCCAAACAACATATTTGGCCTGACCCTGGACTGTTACACACGTACTTGCATTCAGTACTAAGCCGAAAACAATGTTGTGTTGGCTTGTGTTATGGGTATTTGTGTAGGCTTGTCTAATGCTGTCCAGGTCAACAGTGTCAACGGGTCGTGCCATGAAGCCCTGCAACCAACAAGTCAAGTTTGTGTAGGCTTGTGTTATGGGTATTTGTGTAGGCTTGTGTTATGGGTATTTGTGTAGGCTTGTGTTATGGGTATTATATGATTATTTGCATGGGTTAGATGTCCCTAATCATGTTAACAGCTGCACAGCATCAATTCCCTGGGTTTACATATTTGTTCAATTTCCTGGGTTTCCTGGTTTGACATATTTGTTCAATTTCCTGGGTTCCTGGTTTACATTTTTTTTCTTTATTTGGCCTACCTCTAGACTGGAACATACCTTCACATACATTGTCTCACTGCTTGGCCACGGTGCTTGCATTGGCGGTGATTCTTCTCAATGTGTGGTTCCTTCGGTGACTATAGCTAGCTCCGGCTTACGCTGTGTGTCCTTAACATCACGTCCTGTGAGTAATTTTATTACACGGATGTAACAATTTCAATTTCAATTTCTCACAGCTGCCGGAGGCGCCATCCTGGCAACTCAAGGCTCCAACCTGGGCGTCGACATTGGATGGTTCTACCAAAAATGCGGTGGACTGCAAAACTTAAGGTCTGAGCTAGCTTTCGTGGACTTCTGGTGCGTACCTTAGTGATGACTACTCAGATTTATTATTTATGGGTATATTTTGTACTGCATCGTTGAAAAGGATAGGGAATGTATTGGATGTCGTACCGCATCGTTGAAAAGGATAGGAATATTATGGGGGGGGGGGGGGGGGGGGGTCTGCGGAACATCTGAGTGTGGAGGTGTGTATGCCGTCAGTGCGTCTACGTTGTGGTCTAGTACCGGGCTGGGGAGTTGGGGGGGCGGCATGTCTGTGTGGTGGGTGTGTGGGTGTGGCTATATAAGCACATGAGTGTGGGAGGTGTATTGCACGTCAGTGTGTCTACTTGGTGTTGGTAGTGCCGGGAGCAGTGGCGGTGTGTGTGTGTGGGTGGGGGGGTGGGGGGGGGGGGGGGTCTTTGTGGTGTGGTGGTGGGTGGGTGGGGTTGGTGGGTGGGGGGGGGGGGCTTTATAAGCATATGCGTGTGGGAGGTGTATGCACGCCAGTGTGTCTACGTGTGTGGTAGTGCCGGGGGCAGTAGCGGTGTGTGTTTGTGGGGGGGGTCTTATGTGGTGGTGTGGTGTGTGGGGTGGGGGGGGGGAAAGGGGTGGGGGGGGGGGGGGGCTATATAAGCATATGCGTGTGGGAGATGTATGCACGTCAGTGTGTCTACGTGTGTTGTAGTGCCGGGGCAGTGGTGGTGGGGCGTGTCTGTGTGGTGGTGGGGAACCGACGTATTTGTCGTTACACCCAAGGGGGCCTCGCTCAATGGCATGTGTATTCCACAGTGTCGCTTTAGCAACTCATGCATTTGGGAGCCAAGGCCCCCCACTGCAAATTCAGAGGGTCTGGGCATCCTTTCTGCACCCCTTTGGCACCCCCATTTGCACCCCTATTCACCCATAATGCACCCTTTCAAGCTCACTAAAAGGGGTCTGGGCATCCTTTTCTGCACCCCCGTTTGGCACCCCATTTGCACCCCTATCTCACCCCGCCCCATAAATCAACCCTTTACAAAAAAAAAACCCACCCGGGCTTTTTCCCACTAAAAGGGGTCTGGGCATCCTTTTCTGCACCCCTTTGGCACCCCATTTGCACCCCTTATTCCCCATAATGCACCCTTTCCCAAAGCCCACTAAAAGGGGTCTGGGCATCCTTTTCTGCCCAACCCCTTTTGCACCCCATTTGGCACCCCGTATTCACCCATAATGCACCCTTTCAAGCCCACTAAAAGGGTCGGTGGGCATCTTTTCTGCACAAACCCTTTGTGCACCCATTTGCGCTCACCCCTATTCACCCGATAATGCACCCCTTCAAGCCCCACTAACAAGCTAGGTCTGGGCATCCTTTCTGCACCCCTTGGCCACCCTTTGGGCACCCCAATCCATTGGCCTACCCCATTCCCCATAATGCACCCTTTCAAGGGCCAATAAAACGAGGGTACTGGTGGCCCCCCAAAACAAGCAAAGCCCGTCAATATAACATATAAGTTTGCGACCACCCCATGCAACCCCCACCACACCCACCCAAAAACCGCCAATACCGAACCAAAACAACCAAACCAACCCATGGTGCTGGTCAATTCAGGGAGATCCTCGGTGGACCTGCCCTGTTGGCAAACCAACATTGTTGCACCACAACATGCACCCCAACACACCCACCAAATGAACCAACCCCAACACACACCCCAATACACACGACAACCCAAACCAACACCAACCCATGGCGCTGAGATCAACCCCAACACACCCAAACCCCATGACCAACCCCAACACACCCAACATATGTTTGATGAACTTTACCAAAAATTGCAACCAACCCCAACCCATTGCGGCAATCAACCACAACACACCCCAACCCATGACCTAACCCCAGCCCATGGTGCTTGGTCAATTCAGGCTCCTTTGGTTAGACCCTGCCCGTGTGTGGAAACGACATTGTGTGCACCGCACTCAACCAACCCCAACCATTTACCCCAACAACCCCAGCTCCCAACCCACAACCTGACCCCAACCAACAATTCAAACTGCCATGGTGGCTTGGTTGTCATTTATCAGGCTCCTTGGTTGACCCTTGCCCTGTTGGAAAATTGACATTGTGTTTCACCACCTCATGCAACCCCCAACCAACCCAACCAATCCCAACTCCAACCAACCCCAACCCATATTATGGTGGCTTTGTCAATTTCAGGTATTCTCTCTCGCTTGGTACCCTGCCCTGTTGGAAAAATCGAACATTGTTTGCACCACCCTCAGCAACCCCCAACCAACCCCCAACCAATCCCAACCACAACCATCCCATCCAACTCCCAACCATATCCCACCATGGTGCTGGTAAATTTTAGATTCCTCGTTGGACCCCCTCTGTTGGAAAACGACGTTGTTGCAACCTACCAGGCTCAGTGTTTGCAATGTAGCGTATTCATGGTGGCTGCAATCTTGGTAAGTCATCAAACTGTGTTTTGGGGTGTGTCTGGGTTGTTGGTCATGGGTTGTGGGTTGTTTGGGGTTTTATTGACGCCATGTGGTGTGTGTTGGTGCAATCTTGGTATTTCATTAAGTATGATAGTTTCCTCGATACCTGAGAGACGGCTTTCTGTAGTAAAATAAATACAAAAGACCATTCTTCCTCAAGAATAACATCGTCACAACAATCATTATCCATAATTAATGCTAACCAAAATGTATGTTTGGGGTTACATTACATGAAATGTAATTTGGGGCCTTAGTAATTTTCGGGCTACATTAATATATGTATCTATGTAATGTAATATTTACATTACATATTATATGTTTCATGTCAAGTCTACTTGACACCCACGAGGGTGTATGAGACTTCTGTGTCTTAAACTAAAAGACAAGTTTTTGGATCGTGTCGAAGCGACACGGAAAATCGCTTAGCAGTCACCGGCAGGGAGTTTCGGAAGTAAGGAGAAAGTAGCTTAACTCGTAGCCGAAGAGAGCTACAAACATTTAACAACTTTGCGAAGGATTTGACCGCCTGCCTGCTGAAACTCAAATCTCATGGCGCACTCCACTATGACGCAAAAATTGTGGGTGCGGAGGTGTGTTTCGGAATTCGTTCAAACGCTGGACATCTGTTGACAGACGGACAGATGGATAGATGATGGATATTGATGAAGACGGATGAGAGAGACACGGGGGTGAACTTTGGCTTCAGTTTCGGGTTCCAGATTGTGTCTAAATATGAAAAAATTTACTCTCTCTTGTAAGCAAAAACAAACATTACATCAGGGTGTGTGTCGAGGGTAAACAAATTCCTAACCCCTCACCACACCATTTTTGGTTGTGTGCTAGGTATTAAAACTTCCCCAAAATTATTAATTTTTGGGCTGAGATTGTTGCTGCTCCCTAATATGCAGGAAATAACAGAATCATTCATTCACACATACGTTTTCCTTTTTTTATGATCTGCCCGCATCCTTGCCTAACAAAAAAAGATAACGCCAGGAGGGTGTGGTCTTAAGGGGACCTCTTCTTACACCGCAGCTGGTGAAGTCACCATATCCAATATCACAATTATGCAGTAGTATACAGAATACCATTCATCCATGCAACGTTTTTTGTGATCAGCTAAAAAATTATCGCCAGGAGGGTTTGGTGTATTAGGACTCTTCGTACGGCCGCTAGCTGGGGGAAACTTTCACCATATCCAGCTTCTCACAATATGCGAGTAAATTACTAGAATCCATTCATCCATGCAAACTGTGCTTTCGGGTTGTGATCTTCTTGGACCACAGAACGCACGCCAGTATCCATACATCTATATGTGCGAAAATATTGTGTGTTTGGGGTGTTGACTTGCTCTCACAATATGCAAACATTGCAAAATCCATTTATCCATGCAAACTGAGCTTTGGGGTTGATCTGCTGACAGCACTGAACGCACAGTATCCATCCATCCATGCTTTCTCCAATACTGTTGTGGTTTTGGGCTTGTGACCTGCTCTCACAATATAGCAGAACACACAAAATCCATTCATCCATGGCAACTGTGCTTTTGGGGTTTGACCTGCTGACACAGAACGCAACTGTATTCATCCATCCTGCTTTCCCAATACTGCTTGTTTTGGGTGGTTCGACATGCTCTCACAATATATGACAGAACGCACAAAATCCATTCATCCATGCAAACTGTGGCTTTGGTTACTGAGCCTGCTGACACACAGAACGCACAGTATCCATCATTCCATGCTTTCTCCAATTCTCAATTACTGTTGTTTTTTATTTTTTGTTGTAGTGGACCTGCTCTCACAATATGCAGAACACACATAGTCCATGTATCCATTGCAAACTGAGCTTTGGGGTTGTTGATCTGCTGACCACAGAACGCACAGACATTTGGGTGGTCTTTGGGACCCAACTTTTCTGTGCTTCAAAGGGGTATTAAGGGTGAGATTAATTAATTATTCCCAGGGTCATAATATTCAGTGATGTTTTTTTCAAATCTGAAGAGTGTTTTTTTTCTAGCTTCGTGGTTTTAGGCCTCTCCAGGGACACCGCTTTAGTGCTTTTTTAGTGCTTTCTAGTAGCTTTTCAGTAGCTTTTGGGCCATTAGGCAACATAGATGTTTTGCAGCGAAATTTCGCTCAAACAGGGTCAAAACTAGCGATCGCTTTTATATAGCGGGGCAGAAAATCCACTGCTTAATAGCCGATGCAATTTGACCTACGTACATGCGTAGTTGCTTCATGATTATACTGCAAAGTCTTCTACCACATCGACATATTTATTCTGGGAACGACAAATATATTCGATGTGTGACCTAAGCACTGGGAATATATCACAGATGCAGAATCATACACAAAATCATATGATTCGTAATATCATCTACTAAATGAGCCCAGGCCAAGGTTACCTAGTAAGACCACTGCATCATAGATGATGATTGACATGAATATCGTACATATGATCATATTATCTTATGATGACATGATATCATATGATATTCATATTGCCGATTCCTACATATTTGGCTGAAACAGGTGTATTATTGGGCATGTATCCTTGTAGGTGCACAAGTTGATGTGTTAGCTGCATATGAGCATTCTGCAAGATTCCACACAGCACATATTGAATAGGGATCGGCAATATGATGATCATATATATCATCATATCCGGCTCGTTTGACTAGGTACTTCGGCCTGGGCCATCATATCATATGATTTCTGTTATGTATATCATACTCGTCTTTGGTCAAAATCACTATGATTTGCTTACCCTGCATTATTTTGGCTGAAGCGTGTGATTACATGGGTGGCACGATTTCAAGGGTTAGCTGCATGAGCATACTGCAAGATTCCACCACATGACAATGAACACACATCCATGACATCATAATGAAAACACTGCATGACATATGAACACACCACATGACATTTGAAAACACCACATACATATGAACCACCACATCACACATTTAAAGCACCACATCATACATATGAAAACACTACATTGACATATGAAACACATTACACACCACATAAACACCACTTGACTGGTCACGCCTCAAGGCTCGTCCTTTCAACAGGCTTGGAATCTTCAATGACAAGTGTCCAATCAATATATTGACACGCCCGATTCCGCGTACCTGCGTCAGTACCCGTCCTCTTTTCGCAACAACACGGCCTTTTGGTCATGCTTAGCGTAAGCTCTACAATGACAATTTGAATTCGCGTGCCTGCACGCACACTTTGAAACGTTGCCTTGCACACACATGCACTGCACGTTTGCTTGCCACACGCATAAAACCATCGTTGGGAAATTGTCTTTAATTACCGAAATTTATTTGCATAATGCCTGTGTCAGTACATATCGTCTTTCGCTCTAACAACAATGTTCAACCGGAAGTAAGGCTTACAAATTGATTCAATGTGCCTGCACGCACATGCAAGCAACGTTGGAATTGCCTGAAATTACCTGAATGATTGAACTGCGTGCTGCGCCAGTACCTATCATTTTAACTCAACAACATCCGCCTGCTTAACCGGAGGTAAGGCTAAACATGCTGCATGTGCCTGCTCACGCACATGCACATGCACGTGCCTGCACACGCATGCAAGCAACGATGAACTCATCGCTCCTGGAGTTAACTGAATTGAATTGCATATATTCTGTTGTCTCCAGTACCCGTCGTCTCTCGCAACAACAGCCTTGTGACAAGAGTAAGGCTACATTTCGAATTCATCATCGCCTGCACGCCACATGCACATGCACGTTGCTTGCACGCACATGCATACCAACGTTGGAATTGCCTTGAAATTACCTGAAAGGAATTGCATGCACATCGTCAGTAACCTATCGCTCTTTCGCAACAACAGCGCCTTGACCAGAGTAAGGTTTACAAAATTGGAAATCGTTAATTAAGTTATTTTCAATTAGCAGGAAAACAGGCTGGTCTTCCCCCCCATTGGTAAACAACTTGATTAGGGTTTAGTTTGTCAATGCTTTTTGTGTCAACCCCTTTGATCTACGTTTGGGCAAGTCTATTTTGCCTCTATACCGGCCCTACTCCCAACTAACATTTCCCACGCACTCATCCGCCTTGCTCCACAAGCTGCAAAGTGGTGATGAGACCCGTTACTCCCTGGAGGGCCTGCCTGCACCCCTAAGTAGAAAGGTCAAATGCTTGGGAACATCTATAACCCGTCCTCACCCGCAGTCCACTTCACGTACCACCCCACCCTGCATACCCCCACTCCCGAGCCACCTTATAATAAGTTAACAAGCCTCTAGTAACCCTCGTCTTTCAGGAGCCTTCCTCAGCTGCCCTCATTGAGCAGCACTCCGCACAAACCCCACCCCCTCCCACCCCCCACGCACTCCAACCTTTCTTAATACAAAGCCTTTAAAACATACCTCCGTCTTGCAGGAGCCTTCGCTGGCAGTGAGCAGGACTCCAGCACCACCCCACCCACCGCACCATCCAACCGTTAATAAAGCCTTTAACCCTCCGTTGGCAGGCACCTTCGCTGGCTGATGCAACTCCCGACCCCCACCCAACCCCCACTGCCGGAAAAACTCGCAAGATCAATGGCGACGATAGAAGGTGCGGGAAGGGGTGGACCCACCTCAAACCCTTGAATACGAGCGTTGTAACTAACCGTCTTGCAGAGAAGCTTCGCTGGCATACAGCTCCCTACCACGCAACACGCCCCCAAACCCACGCTTCCAACCCTATTTAACTAGCCGAAACCCTCCGGGCTTGTCAGGGAGCCTCACTGGCTTGGCTGAGCACTCCTACAACGCCTGGTACAGAGCTGTATCTCGGAAACACTGCATGCCTTCCGCCATTCGGGCCCTTGGCATGCTGAGTAATTCATACTGACAATCGCAGTAGCTTGAGATTCATCGCTAGCAAATATCGCTAGCTTGAGGAAGACCTGTAAGGCTCTACCCTCGTTGCCTGAATCCTTCTCACCACATCCACACACACCTTACAACCAGTACAGCACATAACACACCTCGACACAGGTTATGAACCCTTTGTCTGCAGAGCCTGTTCACTGGTTGCCGAAAGCACTCAGATAACCTGGTAACAGAGAGCTGATCTATCGAGAATTGTACAAGCACTTGCACTCCGCATCCCCGGCCCGTTGGCGTTCCTCTGCAATAGATTCATACTTCATCTCATGAATACGGAGTACCTAAGCCCACACTGCGGGCTGTGGGCCGGCTGTGAGGAGCTGTGTGTCATGGTGCCACTAGGTGAGAGTGTTGGGTGGGGGATTGGTGGCTCTCTGGAGGAGTTTGTGTGTTGGTGGGGCTGTTGGAGGGTGTGTGTGGAGGTGGCTGTGAGGCGGGCTGTAGAGGGACTGTGTGCATGGTGTGCCAGGTGGGTTGGGTGTGGGTAGGGGGGGGGGCTGCAAATGAGTGGTGTCGGGTGTACTGATTGAGGCTGTTGGTAATAAGATGAGGTTTGTGTGCTGCCGCTGTCTGTAAGACCCAGCCATATCCACCCTTGAAGGTGAGAGGAGCGGGCCCAATCTTGATCACGCATCTGTAGAGGGTTTTTTTGGGTGAGGCTGTGGGGCAGGCTGTAGGAGGGCTGGTGTGCATGGTTCACTAGCGTGGCTTTTGGGTGTGTGAGTGGATACTTCGAGGGGTTTGTGCGGGTGGTCTGATGGAGGGCTGTAGTTGGATCTGTGCGATGTCTGGACTAGGGTGCGTGGGGGGTGGTGCTGGGAGGTGTTGCGTGTGGGGGTGTGCTGTGCAGGGGCGGTGTGCATGGGTTCTGACACCAGAGTGCGGTGTGGGGTGGTGGGTGGGGCTGCAGAGGTCTGTGTGGTGGTGGTCCTGTGGAGGGCTTGTGT
>JAJSRW010001130.1:0-20000 GCA_022414725.1 Microglena sp. YARC
CCGAAGAGAGATTATTCACTGTTGTCCATCCCACGGGCTATCACGAAAAGTAAGAGGTTAAGGGTTTAGGGTTCTCGTCTATCGATGTTTCATGCCCAATGCTATCGGCGTTGTGGTGGTGGTAAGGATGAGAGTAAGGTGAAGGGGTAAGGGTTTAGGTTCTCCCTATCACTGTTTCAATGGCCCACGATATTATAGGTGCATATAGGGGCTGGGGAACGAAAGTATAGGGTTTAAGGGTTGGGTTCTCCTATCCACTGTTCCTACCTGGATGCCTAAATCCCACGAAAGTAAGGGTTTAGGGTTTAAGGGTTCTCCTATCACTGTTTCATGCCCACAGCTATCTACAAAGTAAGGGTTTAGGGTTTCGGGTTTCCTATTCACTGTAATGCACATGCTAATCAACGAAGTATGGCACGCTATCACGAACGTTGGCCCACGCTATAGTATAGAAAGTAAAGGGTTTAGGGTTCTCCTAGTGAGTGTTTCATGCCACAGCTATCCACGTAAGTAAGGGTTAGAAGGGTTTTAGGGGTTCTCGCGAGCAGCGTGTTTCATTCCATGCTAAGTCGACGAAAGGTAAGGGTTAAGGGTTTAAGGGTTCTCCTATCGAACAGTTTCATTCCCATGCTTAATCAGTAGGGTGTGCCCAGTGGGCCCGGGACGAACGAAAGTAAGGGTTTTAGGGTTCTCCTGATCACTGTTTCATGCCCACGCTAATCACGAAAGTAAGGGTTTAGGGGTTTAGAGGTTTTCCTTATCACTGTTTCATGCACGCATTCGACGAAAGTTAGGGTTTAGGGTTCTCCTAATCACTGTTTCATGCCCACGCTATCAGTAAGTAAGGGTTTAGGGTTTTAGGGTTCTCTATCACTGTTTCTGCCCAAGCTATCACGAAAGTAAGGGTTAGGAATTAGGGTTCTCCTATCACTGTTTCAGGCCTTATGCTATCACGAAAGTAAGAGTAAGGTAGGGTTCTCCTATCACTGTTTTCATGCCACGCTAATCAACGAAAGTAAGGGTTTAGGTTTTAAGGGTTCTCCTATCACTGGTTTCAATGCCCACGCTATCAAAACAAAAGTAAGGATTTAGGGGTTTAGGGCTCTCCTATAACTGTTTCATAGCCCACCTATCAATGAAGTAAGGGTTTAGGTTTTAGGGTTCTCTATCACTGTTTCCATGTCCCACGCTATCACGAAAGTAGGGTTAGGGTTCCTATCACTGTTTCATTGCCCACGCATCACAACGAAAGTAAGGTTTGGGTTTAGGGCCTGTCTATCACTGGTTTTCATGCCCACCTACACGTATAAGTAAGGGTTTAGGGTTTAGGGTTCTCCTATCACTGTTTTCATGGCCCACGCTATCACGAAAGTAAGGGTTTAGGGTTTAGGGTTCTCCTATCACTGTTTCATGCCCATGCTATCACAAGTATGCCACGCTATCACGACGTAATGCCCATGCATACGGAAAAAAAAAAAAAGTTTAAAGGGGTTTTTTTTTAAGGGGGTTTTTCCCCTTCACCTAAATCACTGTTTCATGCCCACGCTATCACGAAAGTAAGGGTTTAGGGTTCTCCTATCACTGTTTTCATGCCCACGCTATCACGAAAGTAAGGGTTTAGGGTTCTCTATCACTGTTCATGCCCACCTATACAAAGTAAGGGTTTAGGGTTTAGGGTTCTCGCTAATGCATCTGGTTTCAGCCACGCTATCACGAAAGGTAATGTTAGGTTTAGGGTTCTCCTATCACTGTTTCATGCCCACGCTATCACGAAAGTAAGGGTTAAGGGTTCTCCTATCACTGTTTCAATGCCACGCTATCTACGAAAGTAAGGTTTAGGGTTAGGGTTCTCTATCACTGTTTCATGCCACGCTATCACGAAAGTAAGGGTTTAGGGTTTTAGGGTTCTCCTATCACTGTTTCATACCCAGCGCTATCACGAAGTAAGGGTTTTTAAGGGTTTAGGTTCTCTATGCAACTGGTTTGCATGCCCACGCTATCACACAAAGTAAGGGTTTAGGGTTCGGGTTCTCCTATCACTGTTTTTATGCACAATGCCTATCACGAAAGTATGCCACGCTATCACGACGTATGGGCCCACGCTATGCACGAAAGTAAAGGTTTAGGGTTCTTCCTAATGACTGTTTCATGCCACGCTATCACGAAAGTAAGGGTTTAGGGTTTAGGGTTCTCTATTGCACTGTTCATGCCCACGCTATCAATCAACAAAAGTAGGTTTAGGGTTTAGGGTTCTCCTATCACTGTTTCATACCCACGCTAATCACGAAAGTAAGGGTTTAAGGTTAGGGTTCTCCTATCATGTTTCATGCCACGCTATCACAAAAGGTAAGGTTAGGGTTTCGGGTTCTCCTATCCTGTTTCATGCCCATGCTATCCGAAAGTATGCCAGGGGGGGGGGGGGGGGGGGGGGGGGGGGGGGGGGTTGAGGGGGGGGGGGGGGGGGGGGGGGGGGGGGGGGGGGGGGGGGGGGGGGGGGGGGCCCCCACTATCACGACGTAGTGCCACGCTATCAAAAGAAAGTAAAGGGTTTAGGGTTCTCCTATACTGGTTTTCATGCCACGCTATCACGAAAGTAAGGGTTTTTAGGGGTTCTCCTATCACTGTTTCATGCCCACGCTAATCAACGAAAGTAAGGGTTTAGGTTCTCCTATCACTGTTTCAATGCCCAGCTATCACGAAAGTAAGGTTTAGGGTTTAGGGTTCTCCTATCACTGTTTCAATGCCCACGGCTAATCACGTAAGTAAAGGGTTTAGGGTTTAGGGTTCTCCTATCAAACTGTTCTGCCACGCTATCACAAAGTAGGTTTTAGGGTTTAGGGTTCTCCTAATCACTGTTTCATGCCCACGTATCAGTTAACGAAAGTAAAGTGGTTTAGGCTATTGGGTTCTCTATCACTGTTTTCATGCCCCACGCTATCAGAAAGTAAGGGTTTAGGGTTTAAGGGTTCTCGCTATCACTGTTTCATGCCCCACGCTAATCACGGAAAAGTAAGGGTTTTAGGGTTCTCCTATCACTGTTTCATGCCCACGCTAGTCCACGAAAGTTAAGGGTTTAGGGTTTAGGGTTTGTCTCCTATCACTGTTTCAATGGCCCACGCTAATCACGAAAGTAAGGGTTTAGGGTTTAGGGTTTCTCCTATCACTGTTTTCATGCCCACGCTATCACAAAAGTAAGGGTTAAGGGTTTAGGGTTCTCCTATCACTGTTTCATGGCCCCATGCTATCACGAAAGTAGGGTAAGGGTTTAGGGTTCTCCTATCACTGTTTCATGCCGCACGCTATCAACGAAAAGTAAGGTTTAGGGTTTAGGGTTCTCCTTATCACTGTTTCCTACGCCAACGCTATCACGAAAAGTAAGGGTTTTAGGGTTTAGGGTTCTCCCTAATCACTGTTTCATGCCCACGCTATCACAAAAAGTAAGGTTTAGGGTTTCGGGTTCTCTATCACTTGTTTCATGCAGCATGCTATCCACGAAAAAAGGATTGCACGCTATCAACGACGTATGCCCACGCTATAAACAAGTAAAGGTTTAGGGGTTCTCCTATGACTGTTTCAATGCCACGCTATCACGTAAGTAAGGGGTTAAGGGGTTTAGGGTTTTCTCCTATCACTGTTTTTTCCATTCCCATGCCTATCCACGAAAGTAAAGGGTTAGGGTTTAGGGTATCTCCTATCAGCAGTTTTCATTCCGATGCTATCACGAAAGGTAAGGGGGTTTAGGGTTTCTTCCTATCAATGTTTTTCATGGCCCAGCGCTATCACGAAAGTAAGGGTTTAGGTTTAGAGTTCTCCTATCACTGAGTTTTCATGCCCACGCATCACGAAAGTTAGGGTTTAGGTTCTCCTATCACTGTTTCATGCCCACGCTATCACGAAAGTAAGGGTTTAGGGGTTTTTTAGGGTTCTCCTATCACTGTTTCATGCCCACGCTATCACGAAAGTAAGGTTAAGGGTTTAGGGTTCTCCTATCAACTGTTTCAATGCTATGCTATCACGAAAGTAAGGGTTAAGGGTTTAGGGTTCTCCTACTCACTGTTTTCAAAATGCCCACGCTATCACGAAAGTAAGGGGTTTAGGTTTAGGGTTCTCCTATCACTGTTTCATGCCCCACGCTATCAACGAAGTAAGGGTTTAGGGTTTAGGTTCTCCTATCACTGTTTTCATGCCCACGCTATCACGAAAGTAAGGGGTTTTTAGGGTTTAGGTTCTCTATCACTGTTTCATGCCCACGCTATCACGAAAGTAAGGGTATTTAGGGTTTAGGGTCTCCTATCCACTGTTTATGCCGCACGCTATCACGAAAGTAAGGGTTTAAGGGTTTAGGGTTTCCTATCAAACTGTTTCATGCCTTGCTATCACGAAAGTAAGGGTTTAAGGGTTTAGGGGGTTCTCCTATCACTGTTCATGCCCATGCTATCACGAAAGTAAGGGTTAAGGGTTTAGGGTTCTCCTATCACTGTTTTCATACCCACGCTAATCACGAAAGTAAGGGTTTTTAGGGTTTTTAGGGTCTCCTATCAACTGTCTTCATGCCCACGCTATCAAAAAGTAATGGGTTTAGGTTAGGGTTCTCCATATCATGTTTCAATGCCATTGCTATCTACGAAAGTATGCCACGGCTATCACGACGTAATGCCCCCACCGCTATCGCACACGAAAGTAAGGGTTTAGGGTTCTCCTATTCACTGCTTGCATGCCACAGCTATCACGAAAGTAAGGGTTTAGGGTTAGGCTTGTCCTAATCACTGTTTCATGCCCAGCTATCAACGTAAGTAGGGTTTAGGGTTTTAGGGTTCCCTCCTAATCACTGTTTCATGCCCCTAAGCTAATCACGAAAGTAAAAGGGTTTTAGGGTTTTAGGGTTCTCCTATCACTGTCTTCATGGCCACGCATCAACGAAAGTAAGGTTTAGGGTTAGGGTTCTCCTAATCAACTGTTTCATGCCCACGCTATCACGAAAGTAAGGGTTAAGGGTTTAGGTTCTCCTAATCATGTTTCATGCCATGCTATCACGAAAGTAAGGTTAAGGGTTTAAGGGTTCTCCTATCACTGTTTCATGCCCACGCTATCCGACGAAAGTAAGGAGGTTTAGGGTTTAGGGTTCTCCTATCACTGTTTCATACCACGCTATCTAACGAAAGTAAGGTTTAGGGTTTAGGGTTTTCTAAATCACTGTTTCTATGCCCACGTATCACAAGTAAAGGGTTTAGGGTTAGGTTCTCCTATCACTGTTTCATGCCCCATGCTATCACGAAAGTATGCCACGCTAATCAGACGTATGCCCACGCTATCACGAAAGTAAGGTTTTAGGGTTCTCCTATCACTGTTTCATTTGTGCGCTGCGCATAGCAGCTTCTAGGCAGCTCCTTGTACCCACCTTCGGGACAAACCTGAAGCTGGCTAGTGCGGCTGAAACCTGGCATGGGCAGGCATTCCAATGCAGCTTGGCTAATGGAGCTGGTGGAAGCTGCTAACGCATAGCCTAAAAAAGAACAGGGACGCCTAGTTTTGTGTTTGAGGAACAAAAAACTCAGTCGGGTTGTGGGCACTGTTGTTTTATGATGTATGCCCACTCTATCATGAAAGGGTGCATGCTGGGTACTGCTGGACACACAAACTCATTGGGGTTGGGTGCACTGTTTTTGTTTATGATGTAATGCCACTGTATCATGGGAAAGGGTGCATACTAGGGTGGCCTGTGGAACACCAACTGCATTGGGTTTGGGTGTAGCTGTTCTGTTTTATGATGTATGCCCACTGTAAATCATGAAAAAGGGGCATGCCTAGGGTGCTGTGGACACACAACTCATTGGTTGGGTGCACTGTTTTTTTGTTTATGATGTATTTGCCACTTATCATGAAAGGGTGCATGCCTAGGGTGCTGGTGGACACACAACTCCATTGGGTTGGGTGCACTGTTTTGTTTATGATGTATGCCCACTGTATCATGAAAGGGTGCATGCCTAGGGTGCTGTGGAAGCACACAACTCAATTGGGTTTGGGTGCACTGTTTTTATTTAATTAATTTGGGCTTATTACTGCTTGTAATAATATATAATAATAATAATATAATAATAATAATAATAAATAATAATAATAATAATAAATAATAACTGGTGGACACTGCACAGTTGGGGGGGCCTTAGTAATGTTATTTTAATTTATATTATTTATATTATATATTATATATTATTTTTTTTGGTATGTTACTTAAGTGAGTGGGGGTATGGGTGGGGAATGGTGGGTGTGGTGTTGGGGTAGGGTCTGTGTGTGTGGCAACCTCCTATGCAGTGCAGTGGTAAGAAAATGAAATTGAAATTGTTACATCCGTGTAATGGCAGTTCAAACTCACAGGACCCGTGAAATTAAGGACACCAACCGCGTAAGCCGGAGCTAACAGTAGTCACTGTATGCGTGCAGTGTAGAGCCAAGCATCACAAAACTCCTTGGGTCGGGCATGTTTTGGGCGGAGCACCTTTTCAAGGGGGCGGGGGCCCAGGGTTACCTATTTTCTCCGTCTGTAACAAACCCCTCTGACGGAGACAAAGCCTGTCACGTCAGCCAACGGCCTTTGTAACGACTAAACTCGCTTCCGTGCCACCTGTCGCTCCCGTGCGAGAACACCTCTCCGCCAATTTTGTAAGTCGCTTGCAACGGCTGCATATTAACTTTTTTGGTCTCAACATTCAACCAACAAACCAAGCGGGCAATGTTTTTGTGCAACGCGTTGCTACGCTGTTGCTGCACTTGGCATGGCAAAGCATGGGTCCGGCTAAACTTGTCAGAAATGCCTCCCCAAACTCCCTGGCTCCCGAAAACTAATACCCACAAACACCGAAATGCACACAACACAGAACACCTCACACATGCGTATACAAACAAGCAAGGCAATCTCATACAAACACACACTCACATATACAACCCAACCATGCACAATCCAAGACACACAAACACATTGTAGTTATACTCACAAATACAATCCAACCCTGCCATCAATCCAACATACTCACATGACAAACACACGGGTCGCAAAATACACAATCCACTGGCTGGGCTATCTGGAAAGCGTAGGCAAGTAGGTCAGCGTGGCCTATTGCACATCTCCTGTCTAAGCCAGCCTGGTTAACCGACATCACACTCCTTGCAGCTGACCAAGATGCTAAACACTGGTTGGGCATCTGGAAGCGTAAGCAAGTTGGTGGGCGTGGCCTGGTTGAAAAACACACCTGGTTAACCAACTTCCACCTCCCTTGTGCAGCTGACCGAGATGCTAAACAACTGGTTGGGCATACTGGAAGCTGTAGCAATTGTTGGTGGGTAGTGGCTGCAAATCTAGCAGAGCGCTTGCAGCTGGGTCGCTCAAGTGGAATCCTTGTGAGGTAGAGTCCCTGTGGGACCTATGCCCAGGTGGAAATGGCAGGTGAGAGGTGCTGGTCTGTGCGTAGTGGGCTGTGTGTGGTGGCTGTATTCGGTGTATTGAGGGGTAGGTTGTGTGTGTTGGGAGTGGCTACAAGTCTAGCAGAGCGCTTGCAGCAAGGTGGTGGTCTGTGTGTAGTGGTTGTGATAAGTGTACTTTGGGGGGATGTTGTGTGTGGTGGGAGTGGCTGCAAATTTAGCAGAGCGCTTGCAACTGGGTCGCTCAATGGATCCTCGTGAGGGAAGACAGGTGGTGCCAGAGTCCCTGTGGGTGCTGGTGTGCTGAGTTAGTTGCAGCTGTGCCAGTAGAGGATAAATGGTGGCAGGTGAGACAACTACCACTTCGATGCAAGGTCTGTGTGTAGTGGACTGTGTGTGGTGGTCCGTGTGTGTAGTGGTCTGTTGTATGGTGTGCTGTGCGGGACTAGTGGGGAGGACATACACGTTTGAGTTGCTGCGTTTGATGCAGGCTGTCAAGACCTTGTGAGGTAGAGTCCCTGTGTGTAAGTGGCTTCTCCGTGCGCAGATGGAGGCAGGCGTGAGAGGGTGGTGGTCTGTGGTGGTGGTCAGTGTGTAATGGTCTGGTGTGTGGTGGTCCTGTGCTGTAGTAGTCTGTGGTGTGGTGGTCTGGTGTGTGGTGGTCTGTGTGTGGGTTCTCGGTCTGTCGTGTGGTATGGTGGGTCTGTGTGTAGGTGGTCTGTTCTGTGAGTGGTGGTCTGTGTGTAATGGCTGTGTGTAGTGGGCTGTGTGTAGTGGCTGTGTGTGTGTGTGGTCTGTGAGTCTGTGTGGTCTGTGTGTGTGGTGGTCTGTGTGTAAGTGGTCTGTGTGTGGTGGTGTGTGTGGTGGTCTGTGTGTGGTGGGTGGTGTGTGGTAGGGCTGTGTGTAGTGGCCGAGCTCTGTGTAGTTGTGGTGTGTGTGAGTGGTGTGTCTGTGTGTGGGTCTTCTGTCTGTAATTGGTCTGTGTGTAGTGGTGTCGTGTGGCTGGTGGTCTGTGTGTAGGTGGCCTCTGTGTGTGGTGGTCTTGTAGTGGTGTCTGTGTGGTGGTCTTTGTGTGTAATGGTCTGTGTGTAATGTCTGTGTGTAATGGTCTGTGTTTGTAATGTTCTGTCGTGTTTTGGGCTGTGTGGAGGCGTTGTGGTTGGTATGGTCTGTTGTGTGGTGGTCTGTGTGTAGTGGTCTGTGTGTGGGTGGTCTGTGTGTAGGATGGTCTGTGCTGTAGTGGTCTGTGTGTGGTGGTCTTTGTGTGGTGGTCTGTGTGTAGTGGGCTGTGTGTAGTGGTCTGTGTGTAGTGGGCTGTGTGTGTGGTGGTGTGTGTAGTGGGCTGTGTGTAGTGGTCTGTGTGTAGCTGTGTGTAGTGGGGCTGTGTGTGGTGGTCTGTGTGTAGTGGGCTGTGTGTAGTGGGTGGTCTGTGGTGTGTGTGTAGTTTGGTCTGTGTGTGTGGTTGGTCTGTTGTGTAGTGGTCTGTGAGTGTGGTCTGTGTGTAGTGGTCTGTGTGTAGTGGTCTGCTGTGTGTTGCTGGCTGTGTGTGGCCACACTGTGTGTGTAGTGGTCCTGTGTGTACCTGGTCTTGGGTGTCCTGCTGGTGTAGTGGGCTGTGTTGTGGTGGTCTGTGGTGTAACGTGGTCTGTGTGTAGGTGGGTCTGTGGTGTGTGGTGTGGGTGTGTGTGGGAATGTGGTGTGGTGGTCTCTGTGTGGTAGTGGGCTGTGGTGTAATGGGTGGTGCGTCATGTGTGGTGGTGGTGGTCTGCATAGTAGTGGGCTGGCTGTGTGTAGTTGGTCTGCTGTGTGGTAAGTCAGTGTGTGTGGGCGCTCGTGTGTGGTGGTCCTGGTAGCGCTGCTCAGTGCTGTAAGAGGTGGGCTGTGTGTAGTGGTCTGTGTGTTAGGGGCCCGTGGTCTGTGTGTAGTGGGGGTGTGAGGTGGGTGAGCTAGAGTCTGGTGGGTGGGCTGTGTGTAAGTGGGCTGTGTGGTGGGCTGGTGGAGTTGGTCGACTGGGTGTAAGTTGGTCTGTGTGTGGGATGGTCTGTGTGTAGTGGGGTAGTCTGTGTTAGTGTAGTGCTTGTGTAAGTGGGCCTGTGTGTAGTGGGTGTGTGTGTTGTTCTGCAGTGGTCTGGTGTGCTGGTGTGTGTAGTGGGCTGTGTGTAGTGGGCTGTGTGTAGTGGGCTGTGTGTGGTTGTCTGGGTGTAGTGGGCTGTGTGTAGTAGTCTTGTTAGTGGGCTGTGTGTGGTGGGCTGTGGTGTAGTGGGCTGTTGTGTGGTGGGTCTGGGTGTAGTGGGCTGTGTGTAGTAGTCTGTGTGTAGTGGGCTGTGTGTGGTGGGCTGTGTGTGGTGGTCTGGGTGTAGTGGGCTGTGTGTAGTAGTCTGTGTGTAGTGGGCTGTGTGTGGTGGGCTGTGTGTAGTGGGCTGTGTGTGGTGGTCTGTGCGTAATTGTCTGTGTTTAGTGGGGAGGACGAGACACGTATGGAACAGGCTGTCAAAACTTGTGAGGTAGAGTCCCTGTGGGGTTTATGCCAGGTGGAGGCAGGTGAGAGGGTGGTGTTCTGTGCAGGGTGGGGAGGGGGATAGTGCTTGTGCATGTGCTGCTCTCACACCCCTAACACACACACACACAATCCCCTAACACACACCTACACACCCATAACTCCCCCCAACTCCGCACTCTGCACCCCTGTCTGCCGTCACTGTAGGATCCTCGACGTGACTGACAAGGCTTGCACGCATTTCAACAACTCCTCTCCACCTTCACTGCACCCACGCACCCCTTCACCCCCCCACCGCCCCCCCTAACCCCCAGCCCACCACCCACACCGCACCCCTGTCTCTGTCACTGTAGGAATCCTCAACATGATGGACAAGGCTTGCACCATTTCAACGACTCATCACACACCTTACCCGCGCCCTACTACTTGCACCTGCACACAACCCATCGCACTTCACAGCCACCCCCCACACACACACCCCTAACCTTCACCCACCCACGCACCCCTGTCTCCGTCACTGTAGGAATCCTCAACATAACTGACATGACTGACAGGTCTTGCACCATTTTCAACGACTCCTCACCACCTTCACCCGCACCCACGCACCCCTTCACCCACCCCACGCACCCTTCACCACCCCACCGCCACCCACCCACCCACGCACCCCCTAACCCACCACCCACCCACGCACCCCTGTCTCTGTCACTGTAGAAATCCTCAATATGACCGACAAGGCTTGCACCATTTTCAACGACTCCTCTCCACCTTCACTTGCACCCTTCACCCCTTCACCCACCCACCCCCCTAACCCCACCCACTCCCTACACACCTAACCCGCCACCACCCACACATCCCCTGTCTCTGTCACCATAGGAAATTCTCAACATGACGGACATGGCTTGCACCATTTTCAACGACGTGCAAGTGGCCCTGATGGAGTGGTTGAGTGATGTAGATCTGATGCAGCGACATGCTTATGGTGACCCTCTCAACTATCTCCCAGCAGCTCCGCTCCTTGTGGACCTCTTTGCAAAACTGAAAGTGGGTTTGATGTTGATATCTGGGGTTGGGGGGTAGGGGGGGGGGGGGGGGGGGGGGGGGGGGGGGGGGGGGGTGGGGGGGGGGGACTTTGGACTGGGGGTTGGAGGGTTCAGGGTGGTAGGTGAGGGTTAGGGGTTGGGTTTCTTCAATCTCACGTCCTATGGTAGCTCTATCTAATTTTCATTGTTTTTAATTTTCAATTTTCACAGCTAGGGTCACAGCAGCAGCAGCAGCAGTAGCGAGCAGTAGCTTGTCGCTGAAAATAAAAAAATAGTTGAGGTTCTTTTGTGGTTATGGTTAAATGGATACGGGCAAATAAAAGTTATATATAAAGTAAAATGCATACCGCCATACAAAAAGTTAAATATAAAGTTATATATAAAGTAAAATGCATACCGCCATACAAAAAGTTATATATAAAGTAAAATGCATACCGCCATACAAAAAGTTAAATATAAAGTAAAATGCATACCGCCATACAAAAAGTTATATATAAAGTAAAATGCATACCGCCATACAAAAACTTATATATAAAGTAAAATGCATACCGCCATTCAAAAAATTATAGAAGGTAAAATGCAGGCCGGTATATGAAAAGTAAATTATATAGTTAAATGCGAGGGGGCACAAGAAAAAAGCTGCCGTATCGCATCTTAACTTTGGAGAATATCCTCAAACTATAAAAACAAACAAAAAATGAGCCAAAAATAAAGTTGTACAAAAGTTAGAGGGGTCAAAAGTTTTTTTCATCTAAAGCGAAATCTTAACTTCGCGATAAATCACGTTTGAGCAACCTTGCGAAAGATGTAAGAGCATAACTGGAATGGGCACGAAAAGATCTTTCGAATGACCCCCATTTTAGGGAGGGTAGGGTGAGGCAATCGGGATTTAGGAGAGGGGGGGGGGGGGGGGGGGGGGGGGGTAAAACAAACTTTCCCAACTTTATTTTCCCCCTCTTTTTGTATGAAACTTCCGCAATTCCAACTCCAATCTGAATCGGACACCATATTGAACATGCGGACCAAAATCTGTCTCTCTGCCCCCCCCCTGATTAAATGCATACCGGTATATGAGCAAATTTTGATCTCCTCCAGGCTTTTTTGGCGGAGCCCCCCCTTCTGGGGGGCAGGAGCCCCCAGTGTTACCCATTTGTCCGTTCGTCCATCCATCCATCATGCCATCCGTCTGACCGTGATGAAGCCCGACACGTCAGCCAAACGGTCTCGTAACTAAATCGCTTCCGTTGCCACCTGTCGCTCCCTCGCAATCGCTCTCCGCCATTGTTTTAGCGTCGCAGGCGACGCTGCATAGAACTTGTTTCCATCCATGGTCTGAAACTTCACAATTCCAGCTCCCATCTGATTCGGACAACGTTTTGGTGATACAGTCCAAAATCTGTCTTCCTGCTCCCCCCCTCGCTTTGAATTTCAAATTCTCTCAAAAGTTACTCAGCTCCAAGTGGAAGTGCATTTTAGTTTTTGGTAAAGTGGTATGATTCTGTGTTCACAGTAGCTGTCAACCACCATGGTAGCTTTGTTTAGGTAAAGTAGCAGCCTGTTCCCTACCGCCATAAGACAGGGCTCCCTTAATACCACGCCCCACCAGGTGTTATCATTATGGTATGATTCTCAGAATTGCAGTGCTGCAGCAGAATTTGGGTGAATTAAATAAGGTGGCATTTACAACCCCCTGTAAAACGAGTACCACTACAAATTCGGGGGGGGCCTACGGCGCCCTTTTTTATTGGGCTTACAAATTCAGGGGGCCTACGGCGCCCTTTTTTATTGGGCTTACAAATTCAGGGGGCCTATGGCGCCCTTTTTGGGGGGGCTTACAAATTCAGGGGGCCTACGGCGCCCTTTTTTATTGGGCTTACAAATTCAGGGGGCCTACGGCGCCCTTTTTGGGGGGGCTTACAAATTCAGGGGGCCTACGGCGCCCTTTTTTATTGGGCTTACAAATTCAGGGGGCCTATGGCGCCCTTTTTTGGGGGGCTTACAAATTCAGGGGGCCTACGGCGCCCTTTTTTATTGGGCTTACAAATTCAGGGGGCCTACGGCGCCCTTTTTCATTGGGCTTACAAATTCAGGGGGCCTACGGCGCCCTTTTTATTCGGCTTACAAATTCAGGGGGCCTACGGCGCCCTTTTTATTCGGCTTACAAATTCAGGGGGCCTACAGCGCCCTTGTTGTTGGGCCTACAAATTCAGGGGGCCTACAGTGCACTTTTTGTTGGGCCTACAAACAGGGATATTTTTTTCAAATAAAAAAGAGGAAATCTTATTTTTTTTCATTTTATTCCTCCCTATTTTCCTTCCAAAACAGCATCCTTATTCCGATTTTGGTCGAATTGGGTCATTTTTAGGGTTGGAGAGCAAACGCATATTTTTATTTGTTTAAGCCGTATAAACGTATAAACGTATACATACAAACATATAAAAACGCATATAAAAATTAGGCACTTCTTGAGAAAATACTTTTACATGGGTTTAAAGGTATTACCGCATAGCTAATTTCATTGGCATCACATATCAACTCTCATAAAAATAATCTGGCAAGTTTAGGTTATCCAAATCTCAGAAAAGAAATCACGACCAAGAAGCGCGGTGCCAATCTTAGGGAGCCATTAAATGCCAGTTGGTATATTATATAACTGTATAAGTGTACAATAATTGAAGTACATAACGGTATTGCAATATTGTCCATGTTCACATTGCACTAGGCTTGCACCATCAATCCTTCAAGCCCATGTAGGAGCACAGCTTGTGGAATGAAAGGCTAGGTGGCGCTCTGATTTGAGTGCCATCCTTGCTATCTAGATCAAACTTTAGGCCAATTGTATATACAATAAAGCATGTGAGTGGTGAATTGTATTGCATATTGTGATAGAGAAAGTCAAAATCTTTCCAATGAGCTATCTAAATCAAAAATATAGTGCAAACCAAGAAATTTACGAGCCGGGACGTGTACTGTACTTCTCGAAATACAGACTATACGTTTATATTCGACGTATATAAGGTCGATGTGAGAAAAATTATACGGCGTATTTATGCGTATAAACGTATAAACGTATATTATACGTATATATGTCGGCCCAACCCTAGTCATTTTCAGTCAATTTCAGTAAAAACAAAACAACAAACTCCGGCAATTTTGGCCAAAACGGGGTCTCGTATTCCGATCGGAATGTATTCCGGATAGAAATATCCCTGCCTACAAATTCAGGGGGCCTACGGCGCCATTTTTATTGGGCCTACAAATTCGGGGGGCCTAAAGCGCCCTTTTTGATTGGGCTTACAAGGGTGCATTCTGGGTGGGAAGGGTGCCGTAGGGGTGCCTAAGACCCCCCAAATTTGCAGTGTGCAGGTTTTTGCACCTTTCGACACGATTCGTTTATCTTTTACCATCATATTTTTGATTAGACAACCCATTTTAATTATCACGGTGGAAGTACTGTTAGAAAGGTCAAATTGGTACCTACAAATAGCAGGGATATTTTTGTCCGCTATATCTAGCGATCGCTAGTTTTGACCCCGTTTTGGAGAAATTATCGAAATTATTTATATAAATTATTTATATAAACAAGTAAAAAAAGTTTTTTTTATTTTGACCCAAGTGGCCCCCAAAAGCTAAAAAAGCTACAAAATCCACTAAAACGCTGTCCCTGGAGGAGGCCTGGAACCATTCAGCTAGAAAAACCCCACTTTCAGATTTGAAAAAAAAATCACTGACCAATATTCGTACATTTTGAACAGCAGAAGCTGTAGCGTACTGATTAGGGAGGTGTTTGGGACTCAGATACCTTCACATTTTTGCTTTTTCATATTTCCATGTAAATTACCCTTACAGGGTTAAGGAAGTAAGCAATGCAGGCTTCATCATTGTCAGTAACTTGTATTTGCAAAGTTAAGGGGCCTGCTGGTGCTGGACATTTAGTCAGTGCCCAAGAGGTCCAGCGATCTTCAGATGGGGCCCCTTAGGTACAGGTGTAATAAAAATATTTAAAGGTGTCAGCTGGTGTTGTAATGCCTGGTCTTGGATGTGTTTCCTGCCCCCCCTTAAATAGGGGGTGGATAGCATCTTTTGACTGCATTATATGCCATGGCTTAAAAACCTAAAAATAATAATATTGCACCATCCGTGCACCATCTAGCTTTAAGTTTCAAACCCTTACAGGTCTGTCTTTGTGCTACAACCATAAGAGTCGCTACTATCTTTGTGCTACTACCATAAGAGTCGCTACTATCTTTGTGCTACTACCATAAGAGTCGCTACTATCTTTGTGCTACTACCATAAGAGTCGCTACTATCTTTGTGCTACTACCATAAGAGTCGCTACTGTCAAATAAAAACAGAGTACTTCCCCTCACCTGGGATTGCTCCGATAAAAGGTGCACACACCCACCCACACACACACACGCACACGCACACACACACACACACATACACACCCACACCCACACACACGCACACACCCACACACACATACACACCCACACACACACACACACGCACACACACACACACACACATACACACACACACACACACACACACGCACACACACACACACACATACACACCCACACCCACACACACGCACACACCACACACACATACACACCCACACACACACACGCACACACCCACACACACATACACACCAACACCCACACACACACACACACCACACACACATACACACCCACACCACACCACACACACATACACACCCACACCCACCCACACCCACACACACATACACACCCACACCCACCCACACACACACACATACACACCCACACACACATACACACACCACACACACACACACACGCACACACCCACACACACATACACACCCACACACACACACACGCAAACACCCTTCGGGGTGAAAAAGGTAATGATAACGCCTGGTGGGGCGTGTTGTTAAGGGAGCCCGTCGTACGCTGGTGAGGAGCGGTCTCCTACCTCAACTGGACAAGCTACCATCGCGGTTGACGATGACCTGCAACGCCAAGAGCGACCGAAGGGGGAGTCAAACCCCCGACTCTTCATCCTCAAGCGATCTGGTCTACCACTAGACCATTGTAAATCACTGAAAGAGGCTTTTTGAAGATAGCTCCGATAGCTTCTTGAAGATATACTCTTGTGGAACAGAGGGATGGTGGTGGGGAACTAGAAAAATGACAGGACTAAATTGCTGTGACAGCAATGTGATCTAAGTAGTGTTGGTCGGTTGCTGTGCACAGACTAAATACTCGTGGTGATCTGGCACTGATTTTGAATTAGCGGCACGCGAACGTCCTCGTTTCGCCTTCCGCAGGATTTGAACTTCGAAATATGAGCGCGAATGTTGGTATCTGGTCCCCCCTTTCCTAATACTTTATTTCTCACACTGCGGTGTGGGAAATACGGCATTCGTGGATGATGGGACATACTAACTTAAGGGGGGGGGGGGGGGGGGGTCATTGCCTAATTTACCCCCATCCCCCCTTTCACTCCCCCCCCCCCCCCCCCCCTTTTACCCCCATACTAATAAGCAGTTGCAGGTGTATTGTAAGTGGGCTTACAAGGGTGCATTCCGGGTGGGAAGGGTGCCATATGCTGTAGGGTTGCACGAGTGGCAATATGCTGTAGGCATGCATTGTTCGCGCTCTACAGACGGTGCTACTGCATGTATGAGTCTGTGGTCGCCACTTGTGGCTACCAAATTGGCCTGGAATTTCCTGGAAAAAAACACTGTGCATGAGGCCCCCCAAATTTGCAGTGTGCAGCAACCAAGTAACCATGCAACCAAGTAACCATTGCAGTGTGCAGCAACCAATTAACCACCAAATGATTGCTCTGCAGATCGCGGCTGAAGATAAGGATTCCATCGAGAAAGCCAGCCTTATGGTACGTGGTCTATATTTTAGGGATGTTTAGGGATTACTTAATGGATTTTGGTCTGTATTTTAGGGATGTTTGGGGATGATGGGAGATAGTTACAAGACCGTTGGCTGACGTGTCAGGCTTTGTCTCGGTCAGGCATTTGGACAGACAAACTTGAAGAGGGGCTCCGCAAAAAATTCTACAAAGATGCTGAACAACATATAAATACACAGATTTTGTTTCTCTCAGATATTGGGAACCAAATCATGTCAAATATGTGCGACGGAAGCAATGAGCTATGGAAGCAATGGGCGTCAGGTGGGTGACAGAAGGCCATCGGCCAATGGCTTTCCGTAGCTCAGTGGGCGAGGGCAGGCCAATTCTGACTAGATTAGTCAAAACCATGCATCGCCATGGAACGATGGAATGGCAACGCAGTGGCGACATGTTGTCGTAAAAACAAATCACTGTCCCCTCCCACCTCACCCATCTACCTCCCATAACAGTTTCCCCATTGCGATACACTTGTGCCCCTAGCATCTCTGCTGGGTCTCTTCAATCTCTCTTCGATCATTTTTTTTTCTCCTCCAACCTCCAAACTCCAACCCTCCAAACTCCCATCTAACCAAACCTACCTCCACCTCACCCCTCCCACCTTACCCATCTACCCCACGTTATAGTTTGCCCATTGCGAGACACTAGTCCAGTCCAGTAGGGCACCAATAAAAATGTAATCATCATCATCATAATCATCATAATCATCATCATCATCATCATCATCATCATCATCATCTACCTCACATTGCAGTTTGCTCATTGTGAGACAATAGTTCCCCTAGCATCTCTGCTGGGTCTCTTCAACCCGTCACAAGAAGACTTTGGTGATACGACGACCAATGCATTGACCTCAAGGGTGAATAGGAAGCTGAGCATGGGCAAGGGCGCGTCTGTATTACACCAAGGCTTCTATGTGACCAAGCCCAGCAGTGAACAGGCACAGGTGCGTGATATATATATATATATATATATATATATATATATATATATATATATATATATATATATATATATATATAATAGTATATATATATATATATATATATATATATATATATATATATATATGTATATTGTTTTTTACATATTACCTTTTTATGTATATACCTTAATTTGTTTCTTGTATGTATTACCTCCAGCTCCAATAGCTCGCTACTGGGACAAACCCGATGCTTGAAGCTGCTGATTTGAATACTTGCCATATCAGCTTACAGATACACTAGCTTGCTTCAGGTTTGGTAAAAGGGAGCTGCAAAGAAGCTGTTGGAAGGGGTGGTGTGTGCGAGTCGGGGTGTGTGGGGGGGAGGGGATTTCCATCCTATCATCACCACTTACGCCCCACCCCACCCATTAACCACACCCCCAGAGGAGATAAGGGAGCTGCAAAGAAGCTGTTGCACTGCAAAGAAGCTGTCGAGAAACTGTTGAGCTGCAAAGAAGCTGTTGCACGTTGCCCGGGAAAACAACTGTGGCTGGCCAGCATGGATCCACCACAGGATTTCAATCACAGATGCACAACCAGTGTTTTTGATTTCAGATTTCTGTAGTCCAGGTTGAGTAGCTCCTTGGGCTACTCAATCCTGATCTCAGGATAGTTGCGTAGCCATCGCATGGCGGAGCGCCAAGCGCGGAGCCTGGGGGGGTCGGGGGGCAGCACGTTCCAATATCAGGGGGTCCGGGGGGTCTAGCATTCGACGGAATGGCGACGGAATGACGACGCGTCGTTAAAATTGAAACACTGTGCACAACATGCATTGCAGCACAAAAAGCATAACACAGTACACAAAACACGAAGCACAGAACACAAAAGACACAAAAATAACGAACACACTAAACGCAAAACAAGAAGCAAAAAAGATTTTGCATCGCAACCCCACCACACCTTGCCACGCTGCGAGTGCATACCTGTCACCACGGGCTGTCAAACGACTCAGACCCCCAAGCACCCCTGTCGCATTTAGAACCGCCTATCCCATTCCACACAGCACACAGCACGACACAGGAAACACTAAGTACACAACACAAAGTACACAACACAAAGCACGAACAATCGACACAAGCCCACCACACCTTGCCACCCTCCGAGTGCAGACCTGTCACCACGGGCTGTCAAATGACACAGACCCCCAAGCGCCCCCATCGCAGTGGGAACCGCCTGTTCCATTCGGCAAAAATTGGCTCTTCAGGGGGAGCCGCGTTGCTCCATATGCGGCCAACATGGCTTTTATCCTTTACAAGCAGCAAAGCAAAGATGGTGATGATGATGAACGGTAAGACAGCTACCATCGATTGTATTTTTTTGTTTGCCCCAGTGCAAGCAAACGGGTTGGCCTCCTCAACCTCACGCCTCGTAATAAGGCGCATTATTGATTCATCTACCATTGTTGTCCTTGTCATCTACCAGCAGCAGCTTCTAGGTAGCTCCCCCGGCTAGCCACAGCATCCTAGTGCGTATAAAATCTGCCAGCATTATCTTTCCAGTGGTCTCAAAATCTTGGGGCTTTGCCTGGTGGCTGGCTCAGGGAGCTGCCTAGAATCTGCTACTTGTAGCCGAAAAGATACGTCCTAGACGCGATGCAAGCGACTCAGAAAATTGGTGGAGAATGGTGGCTAATGGAGCCATAGATGGCACCAGAATTGAGTGCAGTGGACGGAAGCCAGGGTTGACGACAGGGGCCAGTTAAGGTCAGGGTTCCGTGCTGACAACACGACGGACAGACAAACGGACAACAGGGTGACTCTAGTGGCTCACGTCCCCCAGAAGGGGGGGCACTGCCAAAAAGCTATGACACCCTTCTTCCTCATGGCTTTGCCCAGTGGCTGGCTCAGGGAGCTGCCTAGAAGCTGCTATTTGTCACACACATAAAAAGAGAGATGACAGCTACCAGAGGTGGAGGAGTGGCATGGTTCGGGGTGGACGCGCTGTCTCATATTTTGGCTATGCATAGCAGCTTCCAGTCGGCTCCATCAGCCAGCCACTGGGTCAAACCCAATGCTAGAACTAGTAACCAAGTTCAAGGTCAAGGTCAAGTATTGTATACAACCAGGACATGATAATTCAAATTCAGTTTCAAGTATTGTATACAAGGACATGATATTCAAATTCAAGTTCA
>JAJSRW010001130.1:22500-40000 GCA_022414725.1 Microglena sp. YARC
ATACATACATACATACATACATACATACATACATACATGCATACACACATACACACATTCACGTGCAGGTAGTAAAAAGCGAGCTACGTGTTAATGCTGATGCAACAGCAGTGCCCACCCCATCCCCCCACCCCACCCCACCCACAACCACAACCCCTACACACAGCACCCCACCCTCTAGGTACAACTAATGCTGATGCAGCCAAACATATACATACACACATACACACAAACATGTGCAGGTGGCAAAAGGCTAGCTACGTCTTAATGCTGATGAAACAGAAGTGGCCAGCCCATCCCCCCACCCCACCCCACACACACGCCACCCTCCAGGTACAACTAATGCTGATGCAGCCAAACATATACATACACACATACATACATAGAGGTATATTTGCAACCAAACATGCAGCCAAACATATACATACACACATACATACATAGAGGTATATAGAGGTATACATTCACACATATATACATAGAGGTATACTTAAACAAATGTTGGGTGTTTGCCAATCTACTACATCTAATATTATCATGGAAGAGCTGGGTAGAACCCCGTTGTGTTTTGCTTGGCTTAAACAAGCTTTGCGCTTCTGAATAAACCATAGATAAAGAACCTGAGGATCTCATTAGAATGGCTCTGAGGAATCTTTGATTCCAACACTGGCTGGGGTTCATGACTTACGTTGTGCTCTCCACAAGCTAGATCCAGTAAAAACCTCAACATTTTGGAGGCTGTCGATGTCGAAGGTATTATGTCTGAAGTTTTTGAGTCATGGAGGTTGAAGTACCCAATGGACACCAATGCAGTCAGAGACATCCCTGATGAGAGAAGGTTGGCTTTAAACGCCTCCGATACCAGAAATGGTTCGCAGCCAACAGCAATGATGAGAATGGCTTGATTCCCTTTACATCTGCCTTACATAAGCAGGATCAGATTCGGTTCTATAGCACAGTTAGAATGGGTTCCCATTGGCTGAACACAGAAAGAATGAGGGTGGTGTGATGAGCACACATCCTTCGTTCAATGAGACACTGTCAAATGTGTGGGTTCCAAAAACCTGAGGATGAAATACATATGTTGAGTGCCCTTTTTATAATGATATTCGCCTCCGCTACCAGAAGCTGTTTACAGATATTTATAGGCATGTCCATGAGATACCGACTTAACCGTAATGGAATGTGAATCTGCGATTCCACATTCAGAACCTTTATGAATGGAAATGGCACTAAGACTTTCTGAGCAACCTAGCCGACTATCTTTCTACTTGTAGAAGAGCAAGACAGGAAGCCCTGGACTGCTTAGTGGCACCGTAATTTATTATCCCTTTTTTTCTTCTTCTTGTGACTTCTCATTTGTTAGCTTCTTACCTCCGCCACTGTAAGTGGTTGAGATCTGGGTCCGCCTCTAGGGGGTTTAATACTACGCCACCAAAACGTGGTTGGGAGCTTGGTTGTTTGTCCTCGACACACCCCTGATGTAATGGGGTTTTTGCTTTGTGGTGCTTTTTCTTTTTGGTAAAAGCACAGAGTCTCATACACCCTCGCGGTGTCAAGTAGACTTTAACATGTAATGTAATGTAATGTAACATACACGCATACACACATATATACGCATACATGCATGCACACATACACACATGCACACATACACATACACACATGCACATACACACATGCACACACAATCACACACATACACCCATACACACACACATTTGCAGGTGGGAAAATGCTAGCTACATGCAATGCTGATGCTTCAGCAGCCAGCCCACCCCCCACACCCACACACCCCACACACGACCACCCCACACCCCCACACCCTCCAGGTACAAAATAATGCTGATGCAGCCAAACATATACATACACACATAACACACAAACACGTGCAGGTCAAAAGCTAGTTACATTGATGCTGTATACAGCAGCAGTGTCCAGCCCATCCCCCCCACCCCCCACCCCCCCACCCCCCCCCCCCCCACACACACACACACACACACACACACACACACTCCTGTACAAATAATGCTGATGCAGCCAAACGTATACACACACACACAAACATGTGCAGGTGGTAAAAAGCTAGCTACGTGTAATGCTGATACAGCAGCAGTGTCCAGCCCATCCCCCCACACACACCCACCCCACCCCACACACACACACCCCACCACCACCCCACCCAGGTACAACTAATGCTGATGCAGCCACACATACACACATACACACAAACATGTGCAGGTGGTAAAAATTCCTGGTTGCCCCCCTGCTGATGGTCACAAGTCACTGGACTGTAAGCTGGATGACTTCTTTGACCTATTCAAAAATATAGCTGACTTGGAAGTGTTCGTCACAGCTTGTAAGCTGTAGCTGTAGCTATGTTTGACGTGGCTTGCAAGCTGTGTAGCCTGTAGCTTAGCTGTAGCTAAAACTGTGTGTTTGAGCTGTACTGCTTAAGCTGTAGCTGTGTTTGAAAACTGGCTTGTTTGACTGTGCTTGTTAACTGTGTTTTACTGTTGTAACTGCTAGCTGTTTGTACTGTGTTTGACTTGTTAGCTGTGTTGACGCTGTAAGCTGTAGCTGTGTTTGACGTGGCTTGTAAGCTGTAGCTGTGTTTGACGTGGCTTGTAAGCTGTAGCTGTGTTTTGACGTGGCTTGTAAGCTGTAGCTGTGTTTGACGTGGCTTGTAAGCTGTAGCTGTGACGTGGTAGCTGTGACACGCTTGTAAAGCTGGCTAACTGTAAGCTGTAGCTGTGTTGAAACGGCTTGTAAGCTGTAGCTGTGTAAGCTAGACGTGACGTGCTTGTAAGCTGTAGCTGTTTGACGTGCTTGTAAGCTGTAGCTGTGTTTGACACGGCTGTAAGCTGTAGTGTGTTTGAACGTGCTTGTGTAGCTGTAGCTGTGTTTTACGTGCTTGTAAGCTGTAAGCTGTACTGTGTTTGACACGGCTTGTAAGCTGTGTTTTGACGGCTTTGTGTGGAAGCTGTGTGTCTGCTTGTAGCTTACGCTGTAAGCTGTAGCTGTTGACGTGCTTGTAGCTGTAGCTGTGTTTGACGTGCTGTAAGCTTAGCGTACTGACACGGCTGTAAGCTGTAAAGCTGTAGCTGTGTTTGACGTGGCTTGTAAGCTGTAGCTGTGTTTGACGTGGCTTGTAAGCTGTTCTGTGTTGTGTGTTTGACACGTGGCTTGTAACTGTAGCTGTGTTGACGTGCTTGTAACTGTAGCTTGTTTGACGTCCTTGTAAGCTTAGTACCGTGGCTGTAAGTGAGCTGTGTTTGACGTGGCTTGTAAGCTGTAGCTGTGTTTGACGTGGCTGTAAGCTGTAGCTGTGTTTGTTACGTGGCTTGTAACTGTAGCTGTGTTTGACACGGCTTGTTCAAGGCTGTAGCTGTGTTTGACACGGCTTGTAAGCTGTAGCTGTGTTTGACGTGGCTTGTAAGCTGTAGCTGTGTTTGACACGGCTTGTAAGCTGTAGCTGTGTTTGACACAGCTTGTAAGCTGTAGCTGTGTTTGACTCGGCTTGTAAGCTGTAGCTGTGTTGACGTGCTTGTAAGCTTAGCTGTGTTTAACACGCTTAAGCTTAGCTTGTTTACACACTTGTACGGCTTGTAAGCTGTAGCTGTGTTTGACGTGGCTTGTAAGCTGTAGCTGTGTTTGACGTGGCTTGTAAGCTGTAGCTGGGTTTGACGCTTTAACTGTAGCTGTGTTTGGCTTGTAAGCTGTAGCTGTGTTTGACGTGGCTGTAAGCTAGTAGCTGTGTTTGACACGGCTTGTAAGCTTAGCTGTGTTGTAGCAAGCTGTCAATGCTTAAGCTGTTGAGCTGTTTTGACTGGCTTGTAAGCTGTAGCTGTGTTGACGTGGCTTGTAAGCCCTGTACGTGACACGGCTTGTAAGCTGTAGCTGTGTTTGATGTAACGTACAAAGCTTGTAAACTGTTAGCTGTGTTGACACGTGCTTGTAAGCTGTAGCTGTGTTTGACACTTTAAACTGTAGCTGGTTTGACACTTGCTTGTTAAGCTGTAGCTGTGGTTGACTGCTTGTAAGCTGTACGCTGTGTTGGAGCTGTGTACAGCTGTAAGCTGATAGCTTGTCCCGGACCTGTGTTGACGGCTTGTAAGCGTGTAGTGGTTTGACACGGCTTGTTGTAGCTGTGTTTGACACGGCTGTAAGCTTAGCTGTGTTTGACGTGCTTGTAACTGTAGCTGTGTTTGACACGGCTTGTAAAGCTTGTAGCTGTGTTTGACACTGGCTTGTAAGCTGTATTAGCTGTTTTTTTGACATGCTTTAAACGCTGTGTTGCACGTGCTTGTAAGCTGTAGCTTGTTTGACTGCTTGTAATTCTGGAGCTGTTTTGACACGCTTGTAAGCTGTAGCTGTGTTGAGACACGGCTTGTAACTGTAGCTGTGTTGTGAGCTTGAATCTGCTAGCTTGACACGTGCTTGTAGCTGTAGCTGTGTTGACATTGCTTGTAAAGCTGTAGCCTGTTTTGAACACGCTTGTAAGGCTGTAGCTGTGTTGAACAGTGCTTAAGCTGTAAGCTGTGTTTGACCACGCTGTAAGCTGTAGCATGTTTTTGACGTGGCTGTAAGCGTGTAGCTGTGTTTGAACGTGGCTTGCTAAGCTGTAAGCTGTTTACACGGCTTGACGCGGTGCTATGTAACCGCTTGTAAGCTTAGTGGTTTGACGTGCTGGTAACTGACTGTTTTGACACGCTGTAAAGCTGTAACTGGTTGACACCCTTGTTAAGCTTAGCTGCTGTTTGACGTAAGCTTGTAATCTTAGCTAGGCTGGTGTTACGTGCTGTAAAGCTGTAGCTGTGTTTGACGTGCTTTAAGCTGTTAGCTTGGTTACGTGCTTGTTAACTGTTAGCTGGTTTGACGTGTAACGTAAGCTGAAGCTAGCTGTGTTTGACAACGCTGAAAGTTGGTAGCGTAAGCTGGATTAGCTGTGTTGTGACAGGCTTGAAATTTTGTAAACGTTGCACTGTAGCTGTTGTGTAAACAGCTGCAAACTTTGTAGGCTGTATTTGTTAGCTGGTCTTTACGCGGCTGTATAGTGGTAGCTGTAAACTGTGTAGCTGTAGCTTGTAGCTATAAACGCTGCAAAATAACTTAATTGTAGCAGATTGTAGCTGTTTACCTTCTTGCAACTCGGTAGCATGTAACGGTGAGTGTAGCTTGTAGCTGGAAAACCGGCTTGCAAACAAAAGTACTACTTATTAGTGGTATGCAAGTCACAAGTATAAGCTTAGTTAGTACCCAAAGTTATAACGACTAAATTAGTGGCGTCCCTTATCGAACAACCCGTTCCGGCTTTGATTGTAGAATGAGCAGCGTACGAGCGTCTGTTGATGTTTTAAGTATTTTCTTTCCCTTTTATATATAGAGGTTCAAAAATGGAATAACTCAATTATATATAAGTGTCTATATATTTGGCTCCATTTGATATTGGTTAATCAAATTTATTAATTATATTATATTATATTTATATTATATTAATTTATTGGGGTCGGAAATGATATCATGTATCATATGATATCATTTGATGCCCGGCTGTCTACGGTAACTTTCCGGCATATATTCATAGGATTTAAATCATATGATTTTTTATGAATATCAACTTGTCTTTGTTAAACATCATATGATATTCCATTCTTATATAATCCCCCGAGCTCAAGGAACTGCCTATGCGTCTTTTGGGTTTTTTTGCGAGTCCCCCTCTCAAGGCGGAGCCCTGTCTTTGTGCACCGACCGACAAAGAATTGAGCCTGACAAGTCAGTCCAACTGTTCATAAACTAACGCTTGGTCAGCACCGTCGTTGCACCCTTCTTCTGGTCAACACACTCCGCCAATTTTCCGCGTCCACTTGCGACGCCTGCATATGACTTGTTTCTGCCACTGCAGCTCGCGGAATTGTTACTGTATATGTTGCCCGTTGTGCTGTGCTCTGTGTTATTGATTGGGGTTGGGTGTTTTTTGCTCATTTCAAATTGGGTGTGTGTATTTGGTATGGTATGAGAGCTGATGTCTGTTCATGTGGAATATGTATCATATGTTTGCTGTATTCAGAGTACGAGCATATGGTGTGTCAGGTTTATCTTGTAGCAGCTATATTGCGATATGCGATATAACGGGTGTGTGTGTGTGTAATCGGCATTGGTTATTAGCTGATATGTACACACACTCCTCGGATTCGTTGGACCAGCCAGTGCCCAAGCCAGGAAGTTAAGTCTCCCACCTCATCCAATAATTGGTCATTACATATTAATTGTAATCTATACACTGCTGTGATCTGCGACAGCCAATTGCCAACCAGAGCTATGCTACTCAACTAATTATTATCATGTTATCACACTCCTGATCGTCGCACCAATCAATGCCGAGCCTAGCATTGGCGTCTCAAGTCAGTATGCTTAGTTTCGACACTCCTTGTATGTTAAGTAGATCAGGCAGTATGCTCAAAGACCATGATATTTTGCTTAAGCTACGTGACGGATATCTTAGCATATTGTTAGTTAGTGTCTATAGTAGCACCTAAATTTATGTTTATGGATTGGGTATTTAAACATATCTATGTATATTACATCCGGGCATCGTTGATCAGCGCAGTGCATAGCACACTTCTACATCCGGTTGCAACCAAATACTGTAAAGAAATCATATTGTTCATCAGTGTAATCTATAGTATGAAGATCAAGCTTAGCGTTCTCGCATTTATGATAATTGATTCAATCGCAACATCAATAGTGGATTTGGTGTGTGTGTAATTCATTATGAATTTGTGATCGTCATCAAGAATAGTACTAGATGTGTGATGTTATGTGTATTTTAACCAGAAATTTATTCTGATTGTGTGTAGTGATATTAATCTCATGTTCGGCTGATGAGAGTCTTTGTTAAGCCTGAGTATAATATCCCTGATAAGTGATACGTTACATGTGTATTTGTTATGGCATTGGTGTGCTAGCTAGTAAATATTATATGATCGAAAATAAGTAGTACCTTTTAAGAGGATGTGAAGTGGATTAGGGGGGTCCTGAGCTCGTTTTTGCTAGATTGCCAACACCTAACTGGATTGGATGTAGGTGTGTGTTTGGTAATTGGTGTGATTTCATCGTCTTAGGGTGATTGCCCCTAGTATTTTAATATGAATTGAAAGGTGATGTGTGTAATATTACTAGGAGCAATATGGGTGCTTGTGTTACTATGGTAGGATTGATGTGTGTTGCTATCTTGGTATGGTAATTTGAATTGTGACCACCCACACCAATCTTGACACATCAACACACACCATGTACAAACATATCACCATACAAACCACACACCACGGCACACTCGTACTCATGTATCCATGCTTTATATCCAAACACACCTACACGACGCATCAATCAGCCTGCTGTGTTCATACCGACAGCAAAACGACACACACAACCAACCATACCAGAATACCCACATCACTTCCGAATCGCATACAAGACGAACCACACACACCCTCCAATTATCTTCCTCCAGACCTATTCTCATTTTTGTGTGTTTGGTATGGGATTGTGTGTGTGAGTGTTTGTATGGGATTGTTTTGTAATCAATACTTTCCTGTGTGTGTATATTTGGTAGTATTGTATGTGTTTACTATCTAACTGGGGATTTCTCTATATCTATATAAATCATCATCCATATTGCCCCTCTAAGCAAACGCCTGGCTCTCACTACACCTCATTAAAAAGCCTCGCTACTACTTATCTGTTCTCCGTTAATAGCTCCACATGTAGTTCATGAGGTTAAATATCTCACAGAAACATCTCCCAACCTGAACAATAACATTTTAATTATAATTATCTCTTATATCTATATATCTAATCTATGCATCTACACAGTTTCTAAATGTGCAAGGTGAATCCCTTTTTAAATGCAAGTAGTGTCATATACTTATATCTCTCTATCTCAGAACAATTATAATTCTTTTACAGTACTCATGTCACCCGAGTTATATTCTAATGTCCTTTCCCAACGAAAATCCCAGGAGATGATACATAGAATGTTATACATAGATATGTGTCTAGCTACATAGACATATAATAGATATGTGTTGTCTAGCTAGCCTGGCAATTGGCATCGCGCTTGCTTCAACAAATCCCCAGGGTTTATCATTACATACAACGATATATATGTTCGTGCTAGCTAGCTGGTGCAATTGGTTTCCCAACGAATCCAGAGTTATTATTTACAATACAAGTATGTTTGTCTAGCTAGCCTGGCTTGGCCGTATCTTCTTTTCCCAACGAATCCCAGGTTTTGATTACACATAAATTGTTGTTAGCTAGCCTGGCTTGGGCATCTGGCACTGGTCCCAACGATATCCCAGGAGTGTGATATTTTCAGTAATAAATATCTTCGCAGTTACTGCTTGAGATGCTTCGAGTATACATCCCTGCCCTGGTTAGAAGAAACACATAGTATATCTTATAATCGATTTCTCTACATTCTTGTATATATATTGAAAGGAAGTTGCCTCTGGTATTCATTGATTTGTATAAATGAATTTGAAAAATCATGTTGATCAGAATTGAGATATGAATTGGTCATGTCACTGCCGAAGACGGCGAGCAGTCTTGAAGGCTAGATGCCAGTAGTACGTAATCAACAACTGATTACGGTACTCGCAGGCATCAGACTGTTCCTATATTGTACATAGTGAGTTTCGATGATAAACTTTTTCTTTTATCGACTGTCTGATTTTATGGTCGTTCTTGCCCATCAAATGACTACGAGTACAGGTCTAAACGACCCTGGTCTATCTTTTGCAGCAATAGTTTAAAAAGAACACGTGCTAATTGCACTGTGTAGCTATAGTTTAACTAGACATCGTAATTCACGGCAGCTTATACGGTAGTTTACGAGGCATGTTGCAATGGGGCCCCCCAAAACCTTTTTTGCCAAAAAGGGCTTTTTTATTGTTTTTAATTATACATCCTGGCCATGGCGTTGCCCTTGTGCAGCTATTTTAACGCCCTGGCAGTCTATTTGGCATTCAAACACCACTTGTCTGTTTTATTCTTTGAACGATTCATTCATCATCTCCACATAGCCTGCCACTTTTTGCATTATGCAATTATTTGGTTGTATAGAATCAATAATAAAGTATACATGGTGACTATTTAATTTGTATCATTTTCTAAGGTTAAATATTTATTATCTATTTTATGCCAAACTCTGGGCTGCTCCCATTTTCCAAATTCCATACATTCCCTTGCATTCCTTTAATACCAAGTCCCCACGCTCTCCAAACCACGTAATCCTGTCCTGCTCCCGTGACTTGCATATGATCAGATACCTATATATGCCATGTTTCTATAGTTTCACGCTGACATCGTCCACAATAACGGCAGGATGGACCCACATGCTGCGCATGATATGTTATATCGTCTCTAAACTTTAATAATCACAGTACTCAAGCCCAGCGAGTTGAGGAGATGAAACTTAACAATCGTAAAAATTAAAACTCCTGCACGATTTTGCTTACATTCTATAACCAATAATCGGTTAATCGTTACTAGTCATTTGTACATTTCTGTGTCTCAACCATAATCGTCTCCTATATATTATTTTTGTTACTTTGCTCAACCAATAATCGTTAATCGTTTGCAGTCATTTTGCTTATTCTGCTCACCAATTAACTCGTGTACGTCACATCTAGTTCATGTTCTTAGCCATCAGTTTATCCACCGACTTAATATCTTTATAGACTTGCCCTCAATATATCTCGAACCTGGATGGTTAAAATCTTAGTTTTCTCAAACATGTTAAAATACCCAATTTTCATTAAGCAGTGGCGCCTACCAATCCTGATGCCATAAGTGGCCTCAATTTGAAATTGTAAAATTAATGTAATCTAAATAGTATAAATAATCATAATATTCATTCGTGGCCTATCGATACAGACATTATATATCTATCTAAAACGACCTGATTACCTCTAGTTGGATTTGTCCCGTTTCTGTAAATAAAGCGCAATTGCTCAATGAGCAAACAGAAAACTAAGAAGAAAAAGCTGAAGAACATGGACAACTCAGATTCCAAACTTAGTCTCAACCTCAAGCCAAAATGGACCTTCTATATCCTCTAAATGTCCACAGTTGGTATGCAGGACGAGCTCCTTGCGTCGAAATTATCTATATATCGGTCTTGCGTCCCAGAAGCAGGTTCAAGATGTTGTGCGTCGCGAGACCAGGTTAAGTGTTGGTTGCGTTATCCATCATTTATTGCCATCACCACTTATTCTACGCTCAAATATATGCAGCCAGATGAAGATTGCTTCCCAGACGCAACCTACCGAATTAGGGCGCGTCCAGAATCGCAACCCTGGGCCGTTTGAATACCCGTCCATCGGTCTTCACCCTACACCTAAGCTATTAATATGTTTTTGCTTGGCTACAATTTTGAAATTTCAGTCCGTCTGAACCCGACAACCTTCAATTGTCATCCCGGACCTGCTCCAGCTGAGCTGTAGAGGTTATTAGCCTGGTCCATTAACTAGCGTTATCATCAAGGTCCAAGGCCTGTACACAGTAATAAAGAGGAAAGGCATATGGCATATGAAGCATTATGACCGCAGTCTGACTAGGTTAAATTTACCATATAAATAAAAAGTATATATATCAATTTGTATTGAATTCATATGATATCTTACTCGCCTTTGCTAAACATATGATGTGGCCGTCCCTAATTATAAAGGCACACATGAGTAACTTCTCATTAAAATGAGAAACCGTGCCACAAAACGCTGACCATACGACCATGTGCCACAATGTCACAAGTCCCTAGACGAAGCATACTTTTGAGGAAACCTAGGGCAGGCACACCACAGTACTCCAGGGGACCCAGCTCTGCTGCGTGCTGAACCAACCAATGTATAGCCTGCGTTTGCGACGCAAAGGACCTTCTTCTATCAAAGGACCCTGCCCACGTTGCGTCTGTGACAACAACGGACCTTGGACGTATGCAGTCTGCGCGCGAGGATTGCAGCGTCCTGAACAACCACTGAGCTGCGACTGGTTGATACACCGTGCAATGACGCAAGTATTGGGAATTGGATTGTTACACGGTTTTCAGACAACTGTAGTAGTGTGTGTAACTACCCATGTTTTACTCCACCTGCAGTCGGAGCAGCCGAAGGCTTGAATAGACCATGTAATCAATTCATTCTAGACATTGAGTTACAAAACTGAAACATCACGCACCACACTACAGAGTACGAGGTTGCGATCTCACTGGCGTGAAGGGTTAGATGTATGTTAAGAGTTACAGTCCAATCAATTCAACAAATTCACTGGCGTGAAAGGATTAGAGTCAAATATATACCGTACAAAGAGTACGAGTACGAGGTATGTACGGTTACATTCCAGAGGATAGCCAATTGTAAAAAACAAATAAAATAGAATAAAAACGTAAGGAGATGCTACAGGACGGCGGATAATATGGGTAGTCTTCTAACACCCATAAATAAATACATAAATACATGGTACGCCTTATAACGAGGGGCAATGTTGAGGGGGCCAGCCTTGTTCTACTGTTTTGAAACAAATCAAATTCAAAGCCTGGGCGGTGGCAAGCCGCACGCGTAGGTGGTATGGGTGGGTGAGATCCGATGGGCATTGGTGGTTTTTGTTTAAATGTATCATGCAGTTTTTAGGGCAGTTTTAGGGTGGTAAAGCGGTTACATGAGGACTGCGATCATATGCCTGGCTAACATCTCAATACCTGGAACACCGCAGTGCTTTGGGCGTACGTTCCCCCCCCTGCAGGGCTCCTCATTAGGGAAGTACTGGGGGTTTCCTTCAGTGGAGGCAGGTGGAGGCTAGGGTGGTAGGCAGTAACATGAGGACTGCAATCATGTCTAGCTACCATCTCCATACCTTGAACACCGCAGTGCTCTGGGCGTACGTCCCCCCCCCCCCCCCCGTGCAGGGCTCCTCAAAAAGGGAAGTACTGGGGGTCCTTCAGTGGAGGCAGGTGGAGGCTAGGGTGGTAGGCAGTAACATGAGGACTGCAATCATGTCTAGCTACCATCTCCATACCTGAACATCGCAGTGCTTGGGCGTACGTCCCCCCCCCCCCCCTCCATAGCAGGGCTCCTCATAAGGAAGTATACTGGGGGTTCCTTCAGTGGAGCAGGTGGAGGCTAGGGTGTAGGCAGTAACATGAGGACTGCAATCATGTCTAGCTACCATCTCCATACCTTGAACACCGCAGTGCTCTGGGCGTACGTCCCCCCCCCCCCCCCCCCTGCAGGGATCCTCATAAGGAAGTACTGGGGGTTCCTTCAGTGGAGGCAGGTGGAGGCTAGAGTGGGTAGGCAGTAACATGAGGACTGCAATCATGTCTAGCTACCATCTTCACATACCTTGAACACGCAGTGCTCTGGGCGTACGTCCCCCCCCCCCCCCTGCAGGCTCCTCTTAAGGGAGTACTGGGGGTTCCTTCAGTGCAGCGGTGGAGGCTAGGGTGTAGGCAGTAACATGAGGACTGCAATCATGTCTAGCTACCATCTCCATACCTTTAGAACACCGCAGTTGCTCTGGGCGTACGTCCCCCCCCCCCCCCTGCAGGGCTCTCATAAGGAACGTACGGGGTTCCTTCAGTGGAGGCAGGTGGAGGCTAGGGTGGTAGGCAAGTTAACATGAGACTGCAATCATGTCTAGCTACCATCTCCATCACCTGAACACCGCAGTGCTCTGGGCGTACGTCCCCCCCCCCCCCCTGCAGGGCTCCTCATAAGGGAAGTACTGGGGGTTCCTTCAGTGGAGGCAGGTGGAGCTAGAGGGTGGCAGGCAGTTACATGAGGACTTGCAATCATGTCTAGCTACCATCTCCATACCTTGAACAAACCCCGCAGTGACTCTGGGCGTACGTCCCCCCCCCCCCCCCCTGCCAGGGCGCTCCTCATAAGGAAGTACTGGGGGTTCCTTCAGTGGAGGCAGGTGGAGGCTAGGGTGGCAGGCAGTTACATGAGGACTGCAATCATGTCTAGCTACCATCTCCATACCTTGAACACCGCAGTGCTCTGGGCGTACGTCCCCCCCCTTGCAGGGCTCCTCATAAGGGAAGTACTGGGGGTTCCTTCAGTGGAGGCAGGTGGAGGCTAGGGTGGTAGGCAGTTACATGAGGACTGCAATCATGGCTGGCAAACATCTCTACATCTGGAACACCGCAGGATTCCAGTTTGTAACGGGATGGCTCTATCGTAGAGCGATCCCGGATCGAACGGAAGCAGGTGCGGGGTCTTACCAGGTTGCTGGTTCGAACCCCATCGAGGTCACCTGGGCCCACCCGGAGGGTCGTCGACGGGCATGGTAACAGGACTCTAGGTGTGGTGTAAGCCCGTCCATCGATACTTACGAGCCGTTCCTGAACCACACGTCCTTAGAAGTGTCATTGTGACATATCTTGGAAGTTAAGATTTATATATTTATTTTATTTTGTTTTGTTTTAACACCGCAGGGCTCTGGGCGGAAGTCCCATCCCTGCAAGGCTCCTCATAACCTAAGAAAGCATATTTCGAGTTGGAAGCTCATTCTGCCAATAAGACACCGTAGACAGCCAATGAACTAATGGCTAATAAGACAAATAGGCAGTTGCAACTTTATTGGCCTATGGCTTTGCCTTGTGAAATCCACACCACATGCGAGAAACCCCTTAGTGGCCCCCCTTAGGCAGTCGCCCCTTCAAGGTGAGCGACTGCCTTCCCGAAGGAAAGTACTGGGGGGTTACTTCAGTGGTGGGGGCGCGTGTGTGGGATGTGTGTGTTTGGTGGGGGGTGGGGTGTGTGTGAGTGGGGGTGGGTGGTGTGTGTGAGGTGGGTGGGGGGTGTATGGGAGGTAATGTGTGGGGTATGTGGGAGGTGTGTGTGTGGGGGGTGTGTGGGAGGTGAAGGTGCCCTAATCACTTGGGTCCCATAGCAGGTGAAGGTGAAGGTGCCCTAATGACCCCAGGTGAAGGTGCCCTAATCACTTGGGTCCCATAGCAGCTGCTCTGTCGGAGAAGAACATCTCCCACTCTTGGTCTACTGCTGTCACTGTGGTGTGAGGTGGGTTTGGGGGTGTGGGTGTCTGGGGGTGGTGGGGGTGCCCTAATCACTTGGGCCCCAAAGCAGAAGAACATCTCCCACTCTTGGTCTACTGCTGTCACTGTGGTGTGAGGTGGGTTTGGGGGTGTGGGTGTCTGGGGGTGGTGTGGGTGCCCTAATCACTTGGGCCCCAAAGCAAGAACAAACATCTCCCACTCTTGGTTCTACTGCTGTCACTGTGGTGTGAGGTGGGTTTGGGCGGTGGTGGTGTCTGGGGTGGGGGGGTGCCCTAATCACTTGGGCCCCAAAGCAGAGATACATCTCTCCCACTCTTATGGTCTACTGCTGTCACTGTGGTGTGAGGTGGGTTTAGGTGGTGGGGTGTCTGGGGTGGTGTGGGGTGCCCTAATCACTTGGGCCCCATATTTGCAGAAACATCTCCCACTCTTGATCTGCTGCTGCCGCTGTGGTGGGAGCACCCGATCGCTACCTGAGACCCCGCTTTGGCCGTAATGTTAGCTACCTGAGGGACTCCGACCCCCCATGGTGGAGGCTCATGCGCTAGGTTGGATAGAACGTACGCTACTGTACTTCACAATCCCTAATCACTTGGGCCCACAGTCGCAGCCGGCGCTGCTCTGCTCGGAGAAGAACCATCTCCCACTCTTGGTCTACTGATGCTGCTGCGGTGGAGCACCACGGAGGCTGGAACAGCTCGGGTGCCATCAGCGAACTGGCTGTGGAGGAGAAAGCAAAAGGGCATTGCCAGAGCTCTGGCCCCTCCATGATAGCGGCGGTGGCAAAGGGGTTCACTGATGTGTTTTGCGCGGATGGGGTGGTGAACCCGGACAGGGCATGCATGCTGTGCTGTTGTAGTGGTGGTGCTGGTGCTGCTGTTGGTTGCTGCATGAAAGGTGGTGCGGGGTGTGACGGTTGAGGCTGAGGGAACGGAGGTGCATGCGGTGGCGGCAGATGCTGTGTAGGGTGCATCTGCATGGACAGGGCGGCTGATGCTGGCTGCTGTTGTTGCTTTTGCTGCTGCTGCGGCTGCTGCTGTTGTTGGTAGAGAGGCTGCTGCTGCTGTTGCTGCTGCTGCATGAAATGAGGCGCAGCCAGTGCTGCAGGTGGCTGCTGCTGCTGTTGCAGCTGCTGTTGAAGAGGTTGCTGCTGCTGTTGGTGGTAGAGAGGCTGCTGCTGCTGTTGCTGCTGCTGCATGAAATGAGGAGCAGCCGGTGCTGCTGCTGGTGGAGCTGCTGCTGTTGCTGTTGAAGAGGTTGCTGCTGCCTGCTGGCTGCATGAATTTGAGTAGCAGCTTGCTGGGCTTGCAGCGGCGGCAAGGCTTGAAACACAGGTTGGGGTGATGGCGGCGCTGCCCCTGAGGCCATGACTTGAAAACCAGGCTGAGGTGACGGCGTCGCTGCCCCTGTGGCCATGGCTTGAGAACCAGGGTGAGGGGATGGCTGAGATGCTGCTGCAGCTGCCATAGGCTGAGGGACAGCGGGCTCCTTCTTGAAGGGGTCTGCAAAAGCGAAGGGGTCCTCTCGGGCTGGGGTGGCTGGTGGGGGGGGGACTGGGGCCCATGAGGGACCTGCAGTCGATGCAGGGGATGCAGAGGGTGGGAACGCAGTAGGGGCTACAGGATGGGGAGGTCCGGCGCCGTAGGGGGCGGGGCCTGCTGCATAGGGTCCAGACGGTCCGCCTGAAGGTGCGCCTGCGCCCCCATAGGGGATGGGGCCTGATGCGAAGGGGTTGGGGTGTGGAGCAGCAGCAGCGGCACCGGCGGCGTTGAAGGACTGCGGGCCTGTGGGGTTGGAGGATTGCCCCCCTGCGGCGTTGAAGGACTGCGCCCTTGCAGGAGGTGAGGCGAAGGGGTTGGAACCAGCTGCGCCAAAAGGCTGAGCGCCAGCTGGGGCATACATTCCAGGGCCAGCAGGGGCGGGGGGACCCTCGGGGTAGGAGGCCGGGGCAGCAGATGGAGGTGGGGGGCCGTATGGGCTTACACCAGAGGCACTGACAGGCTGGCTGCAGGCAGCATTGGGGGATTGCGCACCAGCAGGGTTGTATGGCTGGGCAGCAGCGGGATTGTATGACTGGGCACCATCAGGGTTGTATGACTGCCCACTAGCTTGATTGCCATGCCCTTGGTTCCGTCCACCTGCGTTGTTGTTGTAGGCGGCCGCACCTGCAGCACCCACGGCTACGCCCCCGGCTGCTCCTGCTGCCACTCCGAAAGCGTTGTCTCCGAAGGAACCCCCGTGTTGAGGGAAGGGCTGCCCTGGGGGGGCCTGGGGGGCTGCGCCCCCCATAGGATGGTAACCCTCTGCACTGTGTTGATGGAAGGCTTGAGGGTAGGGCTGCCCAGCTGGGGGGGTCTGGGGGGCTGGGCCCCCCATAGGAGGGTACTGGGAAGCGGCGTGGGCTGTGGCAGTTGGAGCGAAGGGATCGGCGGCTGTAAGGGAAGAGGAGAGTAATGTGTGTAAGTGCTAGTGTTAGTGTAATGCATGCTAGTGTAATGCATGTTAGTGTTAACGTAATGCATGTTAGTGTTAGTGTAGTGCGTGTCAGCGTTAGTGTAATGCATGCAAGTGTACTGCGTGTTAGTGGAAGTGTAAGTGTAATGTGTGTAAGTGTTAGTGTAGTGCGTGCTTGCGTTAGTGTTATGCATGTTAGTGTCCGTGTAATGCGCGTTAGTGTAAGTGTAATGCATGCTAGTGTTAGTGTAATGCATGTTAGTGTTAGTGTAATGCATGTTTGTGTTAGTACAATGCATGTTAGTGTTAGTGTAATGCGTGCTTGCGTTAGTGTAATGCATGTTGGTGTTAGTGTAATGCATGTTGGTGTAAATGTAATGCATGTTAGTGTTAGTGTAATGCGTGTCAGTGTCAGGGTAGTTCAAGCCCTTCTGATTTTGTGCGTGACGTCACGCGATGCCCTTGTAAACTTGGTATGTGATTCTTGGGTTGTTGTTGTTGTTGTTGTCACGCAAAAACGAGTCTGAAAACACAACATATGTGTGTGATTAGGGGTTGGTTGTTGTTTGTTGTGCAAACATGAGTCTGAAAACACAACATATGTGTGATTAGGGTTGTTGTTGTTGTTGTCGCGCAGTGTCTGAAAACACAACATGTGTGTGTATAGGTTGTTGTTGCCACACAAGAGTCTGAAAACACGTGTGTAGCTTTGATGTGAAAACACGTGTGTAGCTTTGATGTGAAAAGGGAAGGAGTGCTAGTAAGTGCTGTTCAATATATTCCACTTTGCTTACTGCGTTTCTGTATACTTCCTGTACTTCTGTATTTCTGTTTTTCTGTACCATGATGATGATGATGGTGATGATGGTGATGATGATGATGATGATGATGGTGATGATGATGATGATGGGTGATGATGATGATGGGTGATGATGATGATGGTGATGATGATGATGATGATGATGG
>JAJSRW010001130.1:45000-47064 GCA_022414725.1 Microglena sp. YARC
ATTTGTTTTTTAGCTAACTTTTTACTCAGACCTCTAATGAAATTCTGAGACCACCTATGAGTAGGCCTTGGAAAGGGTAGTCTATTGGCACCACTTTGGACCTCGTGCAATAAATATTTACCCCCCCCCCCCCCCCTTTTCCAAACCCCAGCCCAGCCCAGAGTATGAGACGGTGAATGGCTGGGTATGGGTTGATAATATGGGTGGGTGAATGGGTGGGTAATATGGGGGAGTATGGGTGTGTGGTGTGGTGGTGCCCCCAGATTCCCCCCATTGTCCATTTGTGCGTCCCATCTGTCTGACCGACCAACCGACCGACCGGCCTTGCCACTTGACTGGACTGACGAAAGAAAGCCTGACCGTCAGCCAACTGTCTCATAACTAACTGGCTTCGGTCAGCTCCATTTCCTGTGCCACCTGTCGCTCCGTTGCCAACACACTCCGCCAATCTTTGCAAGCGAAGCTGCATAGGATTTTCAATTCATTAAGCATCTGTCTCATCAAGTTCACCTACATACTGCACCATGTACTGCTGGCACTACACTATTACACTTCAATAGCCACCACCATCACCACTACCACCGACCTCTCCACCACCTCAACTAGCTCTCCACCGCCTCCACCACCGCCACCATCACACCGCACCACCTCCTCCACCGCCTCAACTACCACCACCGCCTCCTCCACCGCCTCAACTAGCCACCACGCCTCACCGCCGCCACCACCACGCCGCACGCCACCACCACCCTATGCCACGCCGCCACCACCTCCTCCACACCTTCAACTACCACCACCACACCTCAACCACCACTGCCTCCACCACTAGCACCACCATCTCAACTACCACCACCAAGTGGTTCTTTATTTATACCTGACAAGAATTCATTTAGATGCAAAGTATTTACCTAAATGTGTACCTGGAAATTTACCTGACAACTAATTATTATTTACCTGACAACCTGTAACAACTATTTATTGTTGACCTGACAACCTGTAACAACTATTTATTGTTGACCTGACAACCTGTAACAACTATTTATTGTTGACCTGACAACCTGTAACAACTATTTATTGTTGACCTGAAAAAAAAAAAACAACCCTGTAACAACTATTTATTGTTGACTGTAACAACCTGTAACAACTATTTATTGTCACCACAAAGCTGACCCTGACAACCTGTAAGAACTATTTATTGTTGACACTGACAACTGTAACAACTATTTATTGTTGACCTGACAACCTGTTTCACCAATTTATTGTTGACCTGACAACCTGTAACAACTATTTTTTGTTGACCTGATAACCTGTAACAACTATTTATTGTTGACCTGACAACCTGTTTCACCAATTTATTGTTGACATGACAACCTGTAAACAGACTATTTATTGTTGACCTGACAACCTGTAAACAACTATTTTTTGTTGACCCCTGACAACCTGTAACAACTATTTATTGTTGACCTGACAACCTGTAACAACTATTTATTGTTGACCTGACAACCTGTAACAACTATTTATTGTTGACCTGACAACCTGTTTCACCAATTTATTGTTGACCTGACAACCTGTTTCACCAATTTATTGTTGACCTGACAAACCCTGTAAACAACTATTTAATTGTTGACCTGACAACCTGTAACAACTATTTATTGTTGACCTGACAACCTGTAACAACTATTTATTGTTGACCTGACAACCTGTAACGACTAATTATTTAGACAACTATTTATTTATCTGGGACATATTTATTTAACAAGAAAGATACTCACATCCATGTTGCCCAGCTGCTCTCAAAGTAAGCGTTGAGCATTCTGTCTCAACTCCACTACCTGCAAAAGGGTTACAGATGGTGGGGTTAGTCTAGTGGGGGTGGTGTTAGGGGAGATGTTAGGTGGGTTTGGGTGGGGGTTGGGGTTGGGGTTGGGTGGGGGTGGTGTTAGGGGTGTTAGGTGGGTTTTGGATGGGGTTTGGGGTTGGGGTTAGGTGGGGTGGTGTAAGGGGTGTTAGGTGGGGCTGGTGGGGTTGGGGTTGGGGGTTAGGTGGGGTGGTGTTTAGGGGGTGTTA
>JAJSRW010001608.1:0-28809 GCA_022414725.1 Microglena sp. YARC
ACACACCCCTAGCACCCTCCGAAACCCATTTATTGCAATGTTTACACACCCCTGCACCCTCCGAAACCCATTTATTGCAATGTTTTACACACCTAGTACACCCTCCGAAACCCATTTATTGCAATGTTTACACACCCCTAGCACCCTCCGAAACCCATTTTATTTATGCAATGTTTACACACCCCTAGCACCCTCCGAAACCCATTTATTGCAATGTTTACACCACCCCTAGCACCCTCCGAAACCCATTTATTTGCAATGTTTACACACCCCTAGCACCCTCCGAAACCCATTTATTGCAATGTTTACACACCCCTAGCACCCTCCGAAACCCATTTATTGCAATGTTGTACACCACCCCTAGCACCCTCCGAAACCCATTTCTGCAATGTTTACACACCCCTAGCACCCTCCGAAACCCATTTATTGCAATGTTTACACACCCCTAGCACCTCGAAACCCATTTATTGCAATGTTTACACACCCCCTAGCACCCTCCGAAACCCATTTATTTCTTGCAATGTTTACACACACCCCTAGCACCTCCGAAAAACCCATTTATTGCAATGTTTACACACCCCTAGCACCCTCCGGAAACCCATTGTATTGCAATGTTTACACACCCCCTAGGCACCCTCCGAAACCATTCTATTGCAATGTTTACACACCCTAGCACCCTCCGAAACCCATTTATTGCAATGTTTACACACCCCAGCACCCTCCCGAAACCCATTTATTGCAATGTTTACACACCCCTAGCACCCTCCGAAACCCATTTATTTTCTTGCAACCCCTGTTTACACACCCCCTAGCACACCCTCCGAAACCCATTTATTGCAATGTTTACACACCCCTAAACCCATTTATATTTCTGCAAGTTACACACCCCTCAATTCATTTTCTTATTGCAATGTTTTACACACCCCTAGCACCTCCCGAGCAAACCCCATTTATTGCAACTGTTACACCCTAGCACCCTCCTGAAACCCATTTATTGCAAGTTACACACCCTAGCCACCCTCCGAAACCCATTTATTGCAATGTTTACCACACCCCTAGCACCCTCCGGAAACCCATATTGCATTTCTTTCTTTGCAATGTGTTACACACCCCTAGCACCCTCCGAAACCCAGACTTTATTGCAATGTTTACACACCCCTAGCACCCTCCGAAACCCAATTTATCTTGCAATTGTTTACACACCCCTTAGCACCTCCGAAACCCATTTATTTCATGTGTTACACACCCCTAGCACCCTCCCGAAACCCATTTATTGCAATGTTTACACACCCCTAGCACCCTCCGAAACCCATTTATTGCAAGTTTACACAACCCCTAGCACCCTCCGAAACCCATTTTATTGCAATGTTTACACACCCTAGCACCCTCCACAAACCCTAGAAAACCCAATTTATTGCAATGTTTACACACCCCTAGCACCCTCCGAAACCCATTTATTGCAATGTTTTACACACCCCTAGCACCCTCCACCCTCCCCGAAACCCATCATGCAATGTTTACACACCCCTAGCACCCTCCGAAAACCCATTTATTTTTCTTGCAATGTTTACACAACCCCTAGCACCCTCCGAAACCCATTTATTGCAATGTTTACACAACCCCTGTTAGCACCCTCCGAAACCCATTCGATTTCTTGCAATGTTTACACACCCCTAGCACCCTCCCCTCCGAAACCCATTTAGTTGCAATTGTACACACCCAGCACCTCCGAAACCCATATTATTGCAATGTTTACACACCCCCTAGCACCCTCCGACAACCCATTTATTTTGCAAATGTTTACACACCCCTAGCACCTCCAAAACCCACTTTATTGCTTGAATGTTTACAATTTTACACCCCCTAGCACCCCTCGAAACCCATTTTATTGCAACACACCCCTGCACCCTTTTACACACCCCTTGCAATGTTTACACACCAATTCCTTGCAACGTTTACACCCCCTAGCACCTTAAACAATGTTTACACACCCCTAGCACCCCTCCGAAACCCATTTATTTTCTTGCAATGTTTACACACCCCTAAGCACCCTCCGAAAACCCATTTATTGCAATGTTTACACACCCCTAGCACCCTCCGAAAACCCATTTATTGCAATGTTTACACACCCCTAGCATTTATTGCCCTCACGAAACCCATTTATTGCATTTATTGTTTACACACCCCTAGCACCCTCCGAAACCCATTTATTGCATGTTTACACACCCCTAGCACCCTCCGAAACCCATTTATTGCAATGTTTACACACCCCTAGCACCCTCCGAAACCCATTTATTGCAATGTTTACACACCCCTAGCACCCTCCGAAACCCATTTATTTGCAATGTTTACACACCCCTAGCACCCTCCGTAACCCATTTATTGCAATGTTTACACACCCCTAGCACCCTCCGAAACCCATTTATTGCAATGTTTACACACCCCTAGCACCCTCCGAAACCCATTTATTGCAATGTTTACACACCCCTAGCACCCTCCGAAACCCATTTATTGCAATGTTTACACACCCCTAGCACCCTCCGAAAACCCATTTATTGCAATGTTTACACACCCCTAGCACCCTCCGAAACCCATTTATTGCAATGTTTACACACCCCTAGCACCCTCCGAAACCCCATTTATTGCAATGTTTACACACCCCCTAGCACCCTCCGAAACCCATTTATTGCAATGTTTACACACCCCTAGCACCTCCGAAAACCCATTTATTGCAATGTTTACACACCCCTAGCACCCTCCGAAACCCAATTTATTGCAATGTTTACACACCCCTAGCACCTCCGAAAACCCATTTATTGCAATGTTTACACACCCCTAGCGCAATTGTTTACACACCCCTAGCACCCTCCGAAACCCATTTATTGCAATGTTTACACACCCCTAGCACCCTCCAAAACCCATTTATTGCAATGTTTACACACCCCTAGCACCCTCCGATCCATTCAATGTTTACATCCCCTAGCACCCTCCGAAACCCATTTATTCTTGCAATGTTTACACACCCCTAGCACCCTCCGAAACCCATTTATTGCAATGTTTACGCACCCTCCGAAAACCCATTGTTTACACACCCCTAGCACCCTCCGAAACCCATTTATTGCAATGTTTACACACCCCTAGCACCCTCCGAAAACCCATTTATTTCTTTGCCAATGTTTACACACCCCTAGCACCCTCCGAAACCCATTATTCTTGCAATGTTTACACACCCCTAGCACCCTCCGAAACCCATTTTATTGCAATGCAATTTACACACCCCTAGCACCCTCCGAAAACCCATTTATTGCAATGTTTACACACCCTAGCACCCTCCGAAACAACCCCTATTTATTGCAATGTTTACACACCCCTAAAGCACCCCTAAACCCCATAAACCCATTTATGCAATGTTTACACACCCCAGCACCCCGAAACCCATTTAATTGCAAGTTTACACACCCCTAGCCCCTCCGAAAACCCATTTTGCATTTTACACACCCCTAGCAATTTATTGTTTACACAACCCCTAACCCCCCAAACCATTTAATTTGCACCCACCCCTAGCACCCATGCAATGTGTACAACACCTAGAACTCCGACCCATTTATTCTTGCAATGTTTACACACCCCCACTAGCAATGTTTACCACTAGCACCCTCCGAAACCCATTCCATATTGCAACCCCTGTTTATTGCACACCCCTAGCACCTCCGAAACCCATTTATTGCAAGCACCCTCCGTTTTCAATGTTTACACACACCCTAGCACCCTCCGAAACCCATTTCTTGCAATGTTTACACACCCCTAGCACCCTCCGAAACCCATTTATTGCAATGTTTACACACCCCTAGCACCCTCCGAAACCCATTTATTGCAATGTTTAACACCACCCTAGCACCCTAGCCGAAACCCATTTATTTGCAATGTTTACACACCCCTAGCACCCTCCGAAACCCATTTATTGCAATGTTACACACCCTAGCACCCTCCGAAAACCCATTTATTGCAATGTTTACACACCCCTAGCACCCTCCGAAACCCATTTATTGCAATGTTTACACACCCCTAGCACCCTCCGAAACCCATTTATTGCAATGTTACACACCCCTAGCACCCTCCGAAACCCATTTATTGCAATGTTTACACACCCCTAGCACCCTCCGAAACCCATTTATTGCAATGTTTACACACCCCTAGCACCCTCCGAAACCCATTTATTGCAATGTTTACACACCCCTAGCACCCTCCGAAACCCATTTATTGCAATGTTTACACACCCCCTAGCACCCTCCGAAACCCATTCCGAAACCCATTTATTTCTTGCAATGTTACACACCCCTAGCACCCTCCATTGCAATGTTTACTCACCCTCCGAAACCCAGCAATGTTTACACACACCCTAGCACCCTCCCGAAACCCATTTATTTGCAATGTTTACACACCCCTAGCACCCTAGCCCCTCCGAAAACCCATTTTATTGCAATGTTTACACACCCCCCTTTATGCAAATGTTTACCACCCCTAGCACGAAAACCCATTCATTTATTGCAATGTTTACACACCCCTAGCACCCTCCGAAACCCATTTATTGCAATGTTTACACACCCCCTAGCACCCTCCGAAACCCATTTATTGCAATGTTTACACACCCCTAGCACCCTCCGAAACCCATTTATTGCAATGTTTACACACCCCTAGCACCCTCCGAAACCCATTTATTGCAATGTTACACACCCCTAGCACCCTCGAAACCCATTTATTGCAATGTTTACACACCCCTAGCACCCTCCGAAACCCATTTATTGCAATGTTTACACACCCCTAGCACCACCCCTCACTCCGAAAACCCATTTATTGCAATGTTTACACACCCCTAGCACCCTCCGAAACCCATTTATTGCACCACCCAGCACCCTCCGAAACCCATTTATTGCAATGTTTACACACCCCTAGCACCCTCCGAAACCCATTTTATTGCAATGTTTACACACCCCTAGCACCCTCCGAAACCCATTTTATTGCAATGTTTACACACCCCTAGCACCCTCCGAAACCCATTTATTGCAATGTTTACACACCCTAGCACCCTCCGAAACCCATTTATTGCAATGTTTACACACCCCTAGCACCCTCCGAAACCCATTTATTGCAATGTTTACACACCCCTAGCACCCTCCGAAACCCATTTATTGCAATGTTTACACACCCCTAGCAGCACGAAAACCCATTTATTGCAATGTTTACACACCCCTAGCACCCTCCGAAACCCATTTTTTTCTTGCAATGTTTTACACACCCCTAGCACCCTCCGAAACCCATTTATTGCAATGTTTACACACCCCTAGCACCCTCCGAAACCCATTTATTGCAATGTTTACACACCCCTAGCACCCTCCGAAACCCATTTATTGCAATGTTTACACACCCCTAGCACCCTCCGAAACCCATTTATTTCTTGCAATGTTTACACACCCCTAGCACCCTCCGAAACCCATTTATTGCAATGTTTACACACCCCTAGCACCCTCCGAAACCCATTTATTGCAATGTTTACACACCCCTAGCACCCTCCGAAACCCATTTATTGCAATGTTTACACACCCCTAGCACCCTCCGAAACCCATTTATTGCAATGTTTACACACCCCTAGCACCCTCCGAAACCCATTTATTGCAATGTTTACACACCCCTAGCACCCTCCGAAAACCCATTTATTGCAATGTTTACACACCCCTAGCACCCTCCGAAACCCATTTATTGCAATGTTTACACACCCCTAAGCACCCTCCGAAACCCATTTATTGCAATGTTTACACACCCCTAGCACCCTCCGAAACCCATTTATTGCAATGTTTACACACCCCTAGCACCCTCCGAAACCCATTTATTGCAATGTTTACACACCCCCTAGCACCCTCCGAAACCCATTTATTTCTTGCAATGTTTACACACCCCTAGCACCCTCCGAAACCCATTTATTGCAATGTTTACACACCCCTAGCACCCTCCGAAACCCATTTATTGCAATGTTTACACACCCCTAGCACCCTCCGAAACCCATTTATTGCAATGTTTACACACCCCTAGCACCCTCCGAAACCCATTTATTGCAATGTTTACACACCATAGCACCCTCCGAAACCCATTTATTGCAATGTTTACACACCCCTAGCACCCTCCGAAACCCATTTATTGCAATGTTTACACACCCCTAGCACCCTCCGAAACCCATTTATTTGCAATGTTTACACACCCCCTAGCACCCTCCGAAACCCATTTATTGCAATGTTTACACACCCCTAGCACCCTCCGAAACCCATTTATTGCAATGTTTACACACCCCTAGCACCCTCCGAAACCCATTTATTGCAATGTTTACACACCCCTAGCACCCTCCGAAACCCATTTATTGCAATGTTTACACACCCCTAGCACCCTCCGAAACCCATTTATTGCAATGTTTACACACCCCTAGCACCTCCGAAACCCATTTATTGCAATGTTTACACACCCCTAGCACCCTCCGAAACCCATTTATTGCAATGTTTACACACCCCTAGCACCCTCCGAAACCCATTTATTGCAATGTTTACACACCCCTAGCACCCTCCGAAACCCATTTATTGCAATGTTTACACACCCCTAGCACCCTCCGAAACCCATTTATTGCAATGTTTACACACCCCTAGCACCCTCCGAAACCCATTTATTGCAATGTTTACACACCCCTAGCACCCTCCGAAACCCATTTATTGCAATGTTTACACACCCCTAGCACCCTCCGAAACCCATTTATTGCAATGTTTACACACCCCTAGCACCCTCCGAAACCCATTTATTGCAATGTTTACACACCCCTAGCACCCTCCGAAACCCATTTATTGCAATGTTTACACACCCCTAGCACCCTCCGAAACCCATTTATTGCAATGTTTACACACCCCTAGCACCCTCCGAAACCCATTTATTGCAATGTTTACACACCCCTAGCACCCTCCGAAACCCATTTATTGCAATGTTTACACACCCCTAGCACCCTCCGAAACCCATTTATTGCAATGTTTACACACCCCTAGCACCCTCCGAAACCCATTTATTGCAATGTTTACACACCCCTAGCACCCTCCGAAAACCCATTTATTGCAATGTTTACACACCCCTAGCACCCTCCGAAACCCATTTATTGCAATGTTTACACACCCCTAGCACCCTCCGAAACCCATTTATTGCAATGTTTACACACCCCTAGCACCCTCCGAAACCCATTTATTGCAATGTTTACACACCCCTAGCACCCTCCGAAACCCATTTATTGCAATGTTTACACACCCCTAGCACCCTCCGAAACCCATTTATTGCAATGTTTACACACCCCTAGCACCCTCCGAAACCCATTTATTGCAATGTTTACACACCCCTAGCACCCTCCGAAACCCATTTATTGCAATGTTTACACACCCCTAGCACCCTCCGAAACCCATTTATTGCAATGTTTACACACCCCTAGCACCCTCCGAAACCCATTTATTGCAATGTTTACACACCCCCTAGCACCCTCCGAAACCCATTTATTGCAATGTTTACACACCCCTAGCACCCTCCGAAACCCATTTATTGCAATGTTTACACACCCCTAGCACCCTCCGAAACCCATTTATTGCAATGTTTACACACCCCTAGCACCCTCCGAAACCCATTTATTGCAATGTTTACACACCCCTAGCACCCTCCGAAACCCATTTATTGCAATGTTTACACACCCCTAGCACCCTCCGAAACCCATTTATTGCAATGTTTACACACCCCTAGCACCCTCCGAAACCCATTTATTGCAATGTTTACACACCCCTAGCACCCTCCGAAACCCATTTATTGCAATGTTTACACACCCCTAGCACCCTCCGAAACCCATTTATTGCAATGTTTACACACCCCTAGCACCCTCCGAAACCCATTTATTGCAATGTTTACACACCCCTAGCACCCTCCGAAACCCATTTATTGCAATGTTTACACACCCCTAGCACCCTCCGAAACCCATTTATTGCAATGTTTACACACCCCTAGCACCCTCCGAAACCCATTTATTGCAATGTTTTACACACCCCTAGCACCCTCCGAAACCCATTTATTGCAATGTTTACACACCCCTAGCACCCTCCGAAACCCATTTATTGCAATGTTTACACACCCCTAGCACCCTCCGAAACCCATTTATTGCAATGTTTACACACCCCTAGCACCCTCCGAAACCCATTTATTGCAATGTTTACACACCCCTAGCACCCTCCGAAACCCATTTATTGCAATGTTTACACACCCCTAGCACCCTCCGAAACCCATTTATTGCAATGTTTACACACCCCTAGCACCCTCCGAAACCCATTTATTGCAATGTTTACACACCCCTAGCACCCTCCGAAACCCATTTATTGCAATGTTTACACACCCCTAGCACCCTCCGAAACCCATTTATTGCAATGTTTACACACCCCTAGCACCCTCCGAAACCCATTTATTGCAATGTTTACACACCCCTAGCACCCTCCGAAACCCATTTATTGCAATGTTTACACACCCCTAGCACCCTCCGAAACCCATTTATTGCAATGTTTACACACCCCTAGCACCCTCCGAAACCCATTTATTGCAATGTTTACACACCCCTAGCACCCTCCGAAACCCATTTATTGCAATGTTTACACACCCTAGCACCCTCCGAAACCCATTTATTGCAATGTTTACACACCCCTAGCACCCTCCGAAACCCATTTATTGCAATGTTTACACACCCCTAGCACCCTCCGAAACCCATTTATTGCAATGTTTACACACCCCTAGCACCCTCCGAAACCCATTTATTGCAATGTTTACACACCCTAGCACCCTCCGAAACCCATTTATTGCAATGTTTACACACCCCTAGCACCCTCCGAAACCCATTTATTGCAATGTTTACACACCCCTAGCACCCTCCGAAACCCATTTATTGCAATGTTTACACACCCCTAGCACCCTCCGAAACCCATTTATTGCAATGTTTACACACCCCTAGCACGAAACCCATTTATTGCAATGTTTACACACCCCTAGCACCCTCCGAAACCCATTTATTGCAATGTTTACACACCCCTAGCACCCTCCAAAACCCATTTATTGCAATGTTTACACACCCCTAGCACCCTCCGAAACCCATTTATTTCTTGCAATGTTTGCACACCCCTAGCACCCTCCGAAACCCATTTATTGCAATGTTTACACACCAATAGCACCCTCCGAAACCCATTTATTGCAATGTTTACACACCCCTAGCACCCTCCGAAACCCATTCATTGCAATGTTTACACACCCCTAGCACCCTCCGAAACCCATTCATTGCATTGTTTACACACCCCTAGCAACCTCCGAAACCCATTTATTGCAATGTTTACACACCCCTAGCACACTCCGAAACCCATTTATTGTAATGTTTACACACCCCTAGCACCCTCCGAAACCCATTTATTGCAATGTTTACACACCCCTAGCATCCTCCGAAACCCATTTATTGCAATGTTTACACACCCCTAGCACCCTCCGAAACCCATTTATTGCAATGTTTACACACCCCTAGCACCCTCCGAAACCCATTTATTGCAATGTTTACACACCCCTAGCACCCTCCGAAACCCATTTATTTCTTGCAATGTTTGCACACCCCTAGCAACCTCCGAAACCCATTTATTGCAATGTTTACACACCCCTAGCACCCTCCGAAACCCATTCATTGTAATGTTTACACACCCCTAGCACCCTCCGAAACCCATTTATTGCAATGTTTACACACCCCTAGCATCCTCCTATCAGCATGTATAGCGGTGCTCTCACGCGTTTTATGACTTGGTGACTACTTATGTACTCCCTTAGAACTATTGGCTCTCCTGAGCCAGCTTCCCGTGTGACTGAGTCATCTTGAGATGACTCAGTGACAGCTTCCTGTCACCTACGTTCTGATCTCCTGTCTCCTACGGTCTGATCTGTACCCTGTTAGGTTCCTGTCTACCGTCTCCTTTCACCACAGATGCCCCTTTATGGGTCTCCTGTGTCTGTAACGTTATCCTTGTCTCCGTGTATGGATTGGTGCGTCTGTTCCGCTGCTTTAATCTACTGTCCACTCTACCGGAGTGATTTCAAGCTGATAGGTTACTGGGCTCCTCATCACTACCACTGCTTTGATAATGCAACTTCCGCGAGGGCCTCCTGCCGGCCTTGTGAAACTTACCAAACTAAATGGTGTTTCATGGGCTCGTGGGATCCGCAGTGTCATTGTGAGCAATGGATGCGACCGAATCCTACCGACGGGGGTGCAGGTTCCTCTAGATTGGCTAGACGACTGCGCGCCAGCGGCCTCTGCTGCCGGAGAGGAGGATCCTTCCGCCATCGTGGAAGTAACCCCCCCGGTCATTCCTCCATCTTCTCTTCCTTTTCCTCCCCTGCCGTCTGTCGCCTCCTCCCGTCTGTCGTAGATGACTGTGACGTGCAGACTCAAGTCGGCGACTAGCTTGGACATCGGTGGAGATACCCCGTCTTCATCTGCTCGCGTCCCTGACGTCGCTAACCTTTCTCCGGTGTTTGAGGCTCTGCCTGCATACCGGAGGTTGCCAAGCCGACCAAGCTCCCTGCTGATGTCTACGTCTTCTGTGCCCCCCCCTTTGCTCTGCCCAGCCGACTGTTGGCTACTGGCAAGAGCTTGCGCTCTAGTGGCTCTGTGCTACCTTCTGGAGAATTTTTTCAATCAAGCTGGCGGATCGCCGGCACTGCCGTAGGGTTCGCCAGAGGAGGACGACCTACGCCTGGAGATTCTGGAGGTGGTAGGAAGCAGGGGGGTATAATGGGCGTTCCTGCTTCCGAACGGATTTCCAATCTTACAATCACTTTTTGGGGGTCTTTGGATGCTTTTCAAATGCAATCTTACGATAAAAAACGTAAGATTGTAGTCAATTTTGACAAAATATGCTTGAAATGAGCTTGAAAGACGGAGAAACGTACAGATTGCGAATGTTACAACGTTCAAATGCCATATTTTGTAACAAAAGGTGTTAACATCAATTCGTGTCTTACAATTATAATTGTACGAAATAAAGGGAAAGCGGACGGTTATAAGGCGGCAGGCAGAATTCAGCTTTTACATCTTACAATAAAAATCGTAAGTATAATTCATTTAATTTTTCTAATTTAGTAAAAAACGGCTATGTGTCAAACATCTTACTCCTCCTCCTCCCCCCCCTCCTCGTCCTCCTCTTCCTCCTCCTTCTCCTCCTCCATGTCCCCATCCCCATCTTCCTCCTCCTCCATCTCCTCCTCCTCAGCAATGTCTGCATTGTCTCCATCCGATTGCACAGCCTCTGCCCTGGTGTCCTTCTCAATGGATTGACAAGCTAGGAGCATGCTTGTGTGGTACTTTCTCTGGATCTTCATACCCTTGGTGGGTTCGCAGCTAAATTGAAATGCGTCAATGGGAATATCGCCCGTCCATGTTGCTTTTCTTCCTAACCCCCACGGTAATAGGCACAAGCTTGTGGTCCATCCAATCTTCTGGCCAAGTTGGGTATTGTGTTTCAGTGTACACCAACTTCTGAGCCCCAGAGTACAAGGGCTTTAAATACACACATTCCACTTCTCCATTCACTGGTAGTGATTTGACCTCCACCACGTCCCATCCTCTCAATCCGCTAGAGTCATCCATTTGTACCTTGACCACAGCGACATGACCAACAACCAAATCAGTAGTGGGCTCGTAGGCTATTCTTCTATCCAGCTTCGTCCCTTGTGAAGAATATAAGTACAACACATCCTCCGAGCGAATGATTGAGAAAAACCAAACTCAGAATACCCACAGACCTCCCGATCATAATCGGGAACATTGACAAACCCAACGAGCGAATGATTGAGAAAACCAAATTCGGAATACACAGAGTCCTCCCGATCATAATCGGGAGCTTTGTCAAACCCAACGAGCGAATGATTGAGAAAACCAAATTCGGAATACACAGAGTCCTCCCGATCATAATCGGGAGCACTTACAAACCTAACGAGCGAATGATTCAGAAAACATGTACTCGGCATTTTTTTATTTATTTTTATTTGACTCGGCATACCCATAGTCCTCCCTATCATAATCGGGAGCATTGTCAAACCCAACGAACGAATGATTGAGAAAAACCAAACTCAGAATACCCACAGTCCTCCCGATCATAATCGGGAGCATTGACAAACCCAACGAGCGAATGATTGAGAAAACCAAATTCGGAATACACAGAGTCCTCCCGATCATAATTGGGAGCATTGACAAACCCAACAAGCGAATGATTGAGAAAACCAAATTCGGAATACACAGAGTCCTCCCGATCATAATCAGGAGCACTGACAAACCCATCGAGCGAATGATTCAGAAAACATGTGCTCGGCATACCCATAGTCCTTCCGATCATAATCGGGAGCATTGTCAAACCCAACGAGCGAATGATTGAGAAAACAAAACTCGGAATACACACAGTCCTCCCGATCATAATCGGGAGCACTGACAAACCTAACGAGCGAATGATTCAGAAAACATGTACTCGGCATTTTTTTTTTTTTTTTTTTTTTTGTACTCGGCATACCCATAGTCCTCCCTATCATAATCGGGATCATTGTCAAACCCAACGAACGAATGATTGACACAAATCAAAATCAGAATACCCACAGTCCTCTTGATCATTATCGGGAGCATTGTCAAACCCAACGAGCGAATGATTGAGAAAAACCAAACTCAGAATACCCACAGTCCTCCCGATCATAATCGGGAGCATTGTCAAACCTAACGCGCGAATGATTGAGAAACCAAACTCGGAATACACACAGTCCTCCGATCATAAAAAAATCAATCCTAAAACCTGTCAAAGAAAACTTGATCCACCGAATGCCTAGACGGAACAGGCAAAAGGGCTAAATTCTTCTGGGCTGTGACATTTCATCAGTCATGCTATGCAAGTCAAGCAGGCCTCAACTACACATCTTTGCTTTACCTATTGCAGTACTGGGCCACTAAAACAAACCTAGTAAATAGGTATGTGGCCGAGGTGGGCAAGAACACAGTAAAATAGAAGAACTGCAGGTGTACATGATCCATATGTCAGTGTCATGTAAAGTACCAATCACAACATAAACACCCAACCACACTCCCGGCAAAGATTAACCAATAAACAAGGCAACCTGTTGGCAAGCAGTAACTTGGTCAACACAGGCACAAGGCAGCTAAGTCTGGCTACAATTGCAGTCTACCACTACAATGCAATTCATAACCAAACGAGACGCTATGGAAATCTTGGAACGGTAGCTAAGGATGCATGCCATATGGGTATGCTGTACTGTCCGCCATTACTCTGACGCAGGTTCAAGCGGGTAACCATCATGCAGGTAGGCAGGCCTCAGGAAGGTGCAGGCGGATGCAGAGCTGTTCGCCAGTACTCCGGCGCAGGTGCTGGCCCGGCGCGTGTCCTGGTCTGGTCTGGCAGGTGCAGGCGGGTAACCACCATGCAGGTAGGCAGACCTATCCAGTGCTCCGAGCGCCAGTGCTCCTGGCTATCTGCCCAGCATCCACCAGAGAAGGTGCTAGGCAGGACAGTGACAGTGAAATGCATTGCGTAAAGGGTGCGAGAATTAGAAGCAACTCGGGGGTTATTCACAACCACCCGGTGCTAATGCAGATGCGCAGCAAGGCGATGCAGAAAGCGAAAGGCAAAGCAGCAGATCATGAGAGCAGAGCTGAAGTGAATTCCCATAGCAGTGAAATGCATTGCGCAAAAGGTGCGAGAATTAGGTGCAACTCGGGACCATGCAGGGCCACCCGGTGCTGATGCGGATGCGCAGCAAAGCAATGCAGGATGCGAAAGGCAATTTGCGCAAGGCATGAAAGTAGGTGAAAGCGCAAGGCATGAAAAGAGGTGAAAGCGCAAGGCATGAAGCAAAGCCTTACCGACTTATCAAAACAGTCTTTCATGCATGCGCAGCAAGGGGGGGCCCGGCAAGGGGGGTCGATCAATGCACATCAAGGGGTCATGCAAAGGGGTCAAGCTGCCAGGTCATGCAAAGGGTCAAGCTGCCAGAGAAGGTGCTGGGCATGGCAATCAATGCACAGCAAGGAGTCATGCAAAGGGGTCAAGCTGCCAATCCATTGAGAAGGACACCAAGGCAGAGGCTGTGCAATCGGATGGAGACAATGTAGACATTGCTAAGGAGGAGGAGATGGAGGAGGAGGAAGATGGGATGGGGGCATGGAGGAGGAGATTATAGTGCAGCGATTGTACAGGCGCTGTTGTTACCCAACAAGTTAGCATTGGCCCTCTTTCTACAACGTGATAGCCTGTCATAAGTACTAAGTTGTACTTTCGAACTGTTGAGTTGTGAGTTGTGAGATAAATAATTATGAGCAATGCGTTCAAGACTTTGTAAACAGCTTTCACCTTCCTCTTGACTGTCCTCTACAATTGATTTTGTATTGGAATACTTCGAAGGAACTTTCTCTCTCTCCAAACGAGCAAATCAATGTTACAATTGAAATTGAAGGGAGTAGTCTCTTTCTCCGGAATGCAACAAAACAATCTTACATAATAAATTGTAAGATATTTTCGTAAAATACACCAAAAAAGCAAAATCAATCAATTTGCGAAAACGATCTTACAAAATAAATTGTAAGAAATTTTCGTAAAATACACCAAAAAAGCAAAACCAATTAATTTGCGAAAACGATCTTACAATATTTATCGTAAGATTTCAGTAAAATAAAAAATCCGTTCGGAAGCAGGAACGCCCATTGTATGGTCAGCACCACTCGGGTGCTGCTCCCTCTACCCCCCAACCGGGTGAGTCGAGCGATAGAGGGGGTACTTGGGATTGACTGATAATCGACGGCGGGATATTAGGACCTTTACATGCCTCGGCTCTGCTCTTCGCATCCTAGCGATAAATGTTCGAATTCTGCCCTTGCGATTTGCGATTTTCTGCCATTGGTGCGATCTTCTGCACCAGGTGCGACTTGCTGCACTTTCATCCTCGTCTCCTTTTTCCCATACCTCAAATCTCGCCTTCGCCCTAGCGCTTCCCCACCTTGTGTGATCCCAGGTCTCGCAGCGCCGGACTTCGCCCATGCTACAGGCCGAAGTGGACGCCGTCCTGGCCCTACACCAGCGGCCGTGGAGGATCTTTGGCATGATATCTTGGTGGATATTTTTCTCTCTTAGGCTCCTTGTGACCCCTGGGTGCGTTCCGTGGTTCGACAGAGGTTACTACTTTGTCTTCCCGTGCCCCTGGTTCCCCCCTTAGGTGTATGCCTTAGCTACGTGAGTTTGGGTTTCAAGTGTTTGAGTTCTGATAGGGCTAAGGATTTTTTAGTTAAGTGGTATAGAGGCGTGGTTAGAATCGGTTGGGCTGTGCATGCATTATTGATGGTATACATTGCTCAGCAGAGTGCGAGTGTGTTATCTACGTAACCGGCTGCCCGATCAGGGTGACAAGACTCTATACGAGTTGTTATTTGGGGTTCTACCTGATGTATCGTTATTGCGCGTGTTCGGGTGCCCATGCTATGTTACCTTAGTGAATGGGAAGAAGCGCAATAAGCTTGACGAAAGGGCGTTATCTGGTAGACTGGTTGGGTATTCTTTGGTGAGTAAGGGTTATTTTGTTTGGGTTCCGAAGTTGCGCCAGGTGGTAGAGAGTCGTGATGTGCTCTTCTATGAACAGTTTAGCTATAACTGTATCCCTGGGCTCTTTCCCTATGATGGATCTCAGTCTTTTTCTCGCACCCCTGCCGCTATCATCGGTAACGGGCTTGATACTACTGACAATGTCCTAGGCCCTTTACCAACCCCGATTGTTGACCGCTTTACTGGTCATGGGATGACGATGCGTCCCAGGCCAGGTAATGATGGTGCTGTATCGCGTGCGGCGGCATTGGGCCAGGGGGAGTCTGATGTTCCTTCAAGCTCTAATTTATTCGAATCTCAGGGGGTCGCCGGGCCTTCCTCTGCGCCACGTTTCGTCGGTGAAGTCGTAGGATTAGGACAGCCTCGGGTCATAGTGGAACCTAGTACAGGTCCACTGCCCACTAGTCGCCACCCCCCGTCCACCTATTCGGATAGCTCGCGGGAGTTGTTGATCACTTCACCCCCTGCTATACCTGGTGGTTTATACCGGACCAGGCATTGCGACGATGTGGCCGTCACAGATGATGTGAGTGATGACCTCGAACACTGGTCCGGGTCAGATACTGCGTATGGCTGGGGTGTTCCAGTGTACCCAGGCTTTCGACGATTTAGAGGCAAAGGAGGCCGGCCTTGTTCAACCACGCATGAGTGCTGCGCTGGGGGCTTTATTACCGGTTACTGCTGATACGGCTGATATCCCCGCTGCCTTGTACAAGTACACTGCTTGTACGTGGGGGCTTTTATTTCTACCTCTACTGAACTCTCTTATAAAGCTGCAATGTTACCTACCAACCCTGACAGAGATCTCTGGCTGCAGGCTATGAAGGATGAGATGGCCTCCCTCCATGCTCATGGCACTTGGGTCCTCACTCCACAGCCTCCTAGGCAGAGGATTCTATCTGGCAGATGGTTATTTGTCAAGAAACATGGGGCTGATGGTTCTTTGCGTTTTAAAGCTCGTTTTGTAGTTCGTGGTTTTCTGCAACGTCCTGGGCCGGACTACCATGATGTATATGCCCCCGTCTCCTCTAAAGCAGGTCTTCGTGTGCTCCTTGCTGCCATCACTCATAGAAAAATGTTTGTGAGGCAGCTGGACATCAAGACTGCATTCTTGAATGCCAAGCTGGAACCTGGTCTGGACCTGTTCTGTTACCAGCCTGAGGGCTTTCATGAACTTGGTCCTGACAATGTTCCCCTTGTGTTCAAGCTGATTAAATCTCTTTATGGTTTGAAGCAGGCACCCAGGGCTTGGAGCAAAGATGTAAAGCAGGTTTTGGTTGCCCACGTTTTACCATGTGCAAAGCTGAACCTGCTCTGTATTTCAGGAGGGATTCTACTGGTGGGTGGAGCTATGTTCTGACCTATGTGGATGACTTTATCTGTGATTTTAGTGAGCTGCATAGGTATGCCTTGCTGATCAAGGCTATGGAAGCAGCTGGGTGGGAAGTCAAGGAAATGGGTGTTACCTGTCCAGTTCCTTTCATTGGACATGACTTGTACACTTGATTCTGACGGCAGGTGTGTTAAGATCGACCTCTCCCAGCACTCCTACATTGTTGAGCTGGTGGAGCAGTTTGGTCTCACTGCTGCTACCAAGCCCAAGTTTTCAGTTTCCCATGGCCAAGTGCACTGTCACTGATCCTCCTGGAGAACCTCTGGCCTCTAATAGCCAGTACCTCTCTCTTGTGGGGGCTTTGCTGTACCTGGCTACCTGCACAAGGCCTGATATTTCTTTTGCTGTTAGCTACCTGTCCAGGTTTTCTGCTCAACCCACTGCCCCCCTGTGGGCTGCAGCCAAGCGCTTGCTTTTGTATTTGAGAGAACATTCCCATCTGGGCCTCACTTGCACTCACAGCCCTTGTTTCTCTTTTACTGTCTTTAGTGACTCATCCTTTGCTGATGATGGGTCTGACAGGAGATCTCAGACTGGCTATGCTGTGCTTGCTGGGGGCTGCCTTGTGAACTGGATGAGCAAAAGGCAACCCACTGTTGCTGTTAGCTCCAGTGAGGCTGAGTATCAGGCCCTGTCTCAGACTGCCCGGGAGGTGCAATGGTTGAAAAAGTTGAGAATTGATCTAGGGCTGCCTTGTGACCTGGTCACCATTCAGGGTGACAACTTGGGGTCCTTGAGCTGGGCCAATGACTGTCAGCTGCTCCCTCGCAACAAGCACATTGATGTCATCCATCACTATATCCAGGAGCTGGTGGAGGATGGCCAGGTGGATGTTGCCTATGTTAACACTAAGGACAACTGTGCTGACCCCTTCACCAAGCCCCTTGATCCTTATGGTGTTCTGGCGTTTCATTCGCATGTTTGAATGACTGCTTCTCCTTAAACCAATTTTTTTTTGTTACATGTATTCTAGAATTTTGGTTACATGTATTCTGGCATTTTTGGTTACATTTTAGGGTTTCTTTGGTTACATTTAGAGTTTCTTTAAGTTATCATTCGATTGGCATTAGGTTCCTATTCCCGGATCGGGTTTTCTATACCGTTGTTACCCGACTTTGATATTTAGTTGTCCTCTTATATCCACTTGGCAAATTTTGGTTCTTTGCCGTTGCTTGATACCTTCCCTTACACCCTTTGGGTTTCATTTGAAGTTTCTCTCGATTTTTTTTTTTCCGGAGTTCTTTGATTTTTTTTTTTTTAATTTGTTACATATAGTTCTATGTCACCAGTGCCATAGGTGGAGTAGTACTATTGTATGTCACCTGTGTCATAGGTGGAGTATCAGCATGTATAGCGGTGCTCTCACGCGTTTTATGACTTGGTGACTACTTATGTACTCCCTTAGAACTATCGGCTCTCCTGAGCCAGCTTCCCGTGGGACTGAGTCATCTTGAGATGACTCAGTGACAGCTTCCTGTCACCTACGTTCTGATCTCCTGTCTCCTACGGTCTGATCTATACCCTGTTAGGTTCCTGTCTACCGTCTCCTTTCACCACAGGTGCCCCCTTATGAGTCTCCTGTGCCTGTAACGTTATCCTTGTCTCCGTGTATAGATTGGTGCGTCTGTTCCGCTGCTTTAATCTACTGTCCACTCTACCGGAGTGATTTCAAGCTGATACCTCCGAAACCCATTTATTGCAATGTTTACACACCCCTAGCACCCTCCGAAACCCATTTATTTCTTGCAATGTTTACACACCCCTAGCACCCTCCGAACCCATTTATTGTTTACACCACCCCTAGCACCCTCCGCATTTATTGCAATGTTTACACACCCCTAGCACCCTCCGAAACCATTTATTGCAATTTACACACCCCTAGCACCCTCCGAAACCCATTTATTGCAATGTTACACACCCCTAGCACCCTCCGAACCCATTTATTGCAATGTTTACACACCCCTTGCAATTGTGTTTACACACCCCTAGCACCCTCCGAAACCCATTTATTGCAATTTGTACACACCCCTAGCACCCTCCGCACCCTCCCTGCACCCTCCGAAAACCCATTTTATTGCAATGTTTACACACCCCTTGCACCCCTCCGAAGACCCATTTATTGCAATGTTTACACACCCCTTCTTTATTGCACACACCCCTAGCACCCTCCATACCCCATTTATTCAATGTTTACACACCCTAGCACCCTCCGAAACCCATTTATTGCAATGTTTACACCCCCTAGCACACTCCGAAACCCATTCATTGCAATGTTTACACACCCCTAGCACCCTCCGAAACCCATATCATGCAATGTTTACACACCCCTAGCACCCTCAAACCCATTTATTGCAATGTTTACACACAGCACCCTCCGAAACCCATATTATTGCAATGTTTTATCACCTCTCGAAAACCCATTTATTTAATGTTTACACACCCCTAACCTCTCCGATTGCAATGTTTACACACCCTAGCCACCCTCCGTAAACCCATTTATTCAATGTTCACACCAATAGCACCCTCCGAAACCCCAATTTATTGGCAATGTTACACACCCCTAGCACCCCGAAACCCCATTTATTGCAATGTTTACATTTATGCAATGTTTACAACCCCTAGCACCCTCCGAAACCCATTAATTGCAATGTTTACACACCCCTTGCACCTTTTATCGCAATGTTACACACCCCTAGCACCCTCCCGGAGGCAATGTTTACACACACCTAGCACCCTCCGAAACCCATTCATTGCAATGTTTTACACCCCCTAGGCAAACCCCATTTATTGCAATGTTTTCACACACCCCCTAGCACCCTCAAAAACCCATTATCTGCCGAAACCCAAGCACCTTTTTTATTGCCAATGTTACGCAACCCTCCAAACCCATCTTTATTGCAATGTTTACACACCCCGTTAGCACCCTCCGAAACCCATTTAATTGCAACTGTTTCTCTTACACACCTCTACAACACCGTGCCCCGACAAACCCATTCGAAACCCATTTATTGCAATGTTTACACACCCCCTAGCACCCTCCGAAAACCATTTATTTGCAATGTTTGCACACCCCCTAGCACCCTCCGAAAACCCATTTATTGCAATGTTTACGACACCCAGCACCCTCCGAAACCCCATTTATCGCAATGTTTACACACCCCTAGCACCTCCGAAACCCATTTATTATGCCAATGTTTACACACCCCCTAGCACTCCTCCGAAACTCCATTCATCATGCAATGTTGTACACACCCCTAGCACCCCTCCGCAAAACCCATTCATTGCAATGTTTACACACACCTAGCACCCTCTCCGAAACCCATTTATTTCCTTGCAATGTTTACACACCCCTAAACCCTCCGCCCCCTCCCCTCCGAAACCCATTCCCAACAATGTTTACACACCCCCTAGCACCCTCCGAAAACCCATTTATTGCAATGTTTTACACACCACCTAGCCACCCTCCGAAACCCATTTAATTGCAATGTTTACACATGTTTACCCCTTAGCACCCTCCGGAAACCCATTTATTGCAGATGTTTCCTACACACCCCTAGCACCTCCTTTCCGAAAACCCCTCTGATTTATTGCAATGTTACACACCCCTACACACCCGAAACCATATTGCAATGTTTACACACCCCTAGCACCCTCCCGCAAACCCATTTATTGCAATGTTTACACACCCCTAGCACCCTCCGAAAACCCATTTATTGCAATGTTACCACACCCCTACACAAACCCCTAGCACCACTCCGAAACCCATTTATTGCAATGTTTACAAATTATTGAATGTTTACACCCTAGCACCCTCGAAACCCATTTTATTGCCCACACCCCTAGACCTCCGAACCCATTTATTGCAATGTTACACACCCTAGCACCCTCCGAAAACCCCATTTATTGCAATGTTTACACACCCCTAGCACCCTCCGAAACCCATTTATTTTACACACCCCTTGCAATGTTTGTTTACACACCCCTAGCACCCTCCGAAACCCATTCATTGCAATGTTTACACACCCCTAGCACCCTCCGAAACCCATTCATTGCAATGTTTACACCCACTAGCACCCCAAACCCATTTATTGCAATGTTTTACACACCAACCTAGCACCCTCCGAAAAACCCATTCCGTATTGCAATGTTTACACACCCCTAGCACCCTCCGAAACCCATTTATTGCAATGTTGACACACCCCTTAGCACCTCCGAAACCCATTATCTATTGCAATGTTTACACACCCCTAGCACCTCCGAACCCATTTTGCAATGCTTTACACACCCCTAGCACCCTCCGAAACCATTTATTGCAATGTTTACACCCTATAGCACCCTCCGAACCCATTATGCCAATGTTTACACACCCTAGCACCCTCCGAAACCCTCCGAAACGCAAACATGTTTGACTGTTGAGCACCATCAATGCGTTTAAATCCATATAGCACCCCTAGCACCACCCTAGCACCTCCATAATCCCCATTTCTATGCAATGTACTACACCCGGCCTGAGTCCCTCCGAAATGTGATTGCAATGTTTACACCCCCTCAGCCACCTCCCGATTTATTGCAATTTATTTGCAATGTTTACACAGCCCTAGCGATCCCTAACAAACCATTTTATTTGCAATTGTTTACCACCCCTTAGCACCCTCCGAAACCCAATTTATTGCAATGTTACCCCCCTCCCCTCCGATAAAACCTGTTCAGCACTAATCCCCCATCAGCAACCAACGTTAGTTTAGCGCAATGTTGACTACACACCCCTAGCAATCCCCTCCTCCATTTGAAACCCGGCTCCGGCGACTAGACTCCATTTTTTCTCCATATGCAAAGAAGTCCGCCATTTATTGCAATTGGTTTACACACCCTACACCGCTCCCACCCTCACTCCTCCCCTACACTGAAACCTCATTTTGCAAATGTTTTACACACCCTAGCACCCTCCAAACCCATTATTGAAACTTGCAATGGTTTATGTTTACCCCTAAGCACCCTCGCCGAACCATTCTTGCCGAAACCATGCCAACCCTCCGGAACCCATTTATTGCAATGTGCTACACCACCCCTAGGCACCCTCCGAAACCCATTTATATGCAATACTGGTTACCACCACCCCTAGCACGGCCATCCGAAACCCCATTATTTGCTCTCTCTCTCTAATGTTTACAACACCCCTAAGCACCCCTCCGAAACCCATTTATTTGCAATGTTTACACAAACCCCTACACCCTCCGAAACCCATTCATTGCAATGTTTACAATAACCCCTAGCACCCTCCGAAACCCATTCATTGCCCAATGTTACACACCCCGTAGCACCCTCCGCAAACCCAATTATTGCAATGTTTGACACACAACTAGCACCCTCCAGAACCCATTTATTGCCGGAATGTTTACACACCCCTAGCACCCTCCTTAACCCATTTTTGTATGCAATGTCTTTACACACCCAATAGCACCTCCGAACCCATTTATTACAATGTTACACACCCCGTAGCACTCTCCGAACCCATTTATTGCAATGTTTGCACACCCTAGCACCCTCCGAAACCCATTTATTCTAATGTTTACACCACCAATAGCACCCTCCCGAAACCCATTTAAATTGCCCCATGTTTACACAACCCCTAGCACCCTCCGAAAACCCATTATTGCAATGTTTACACACCCTAAAGCACCCTCCGAAACCCATTTATTTGCAATGTTTAACACCCCTAGCACCCTCCGAAAACCCATTCATTGACAATGTTTACACACCCCTAGCTTCCTCCGAAACCCATTTATGCAATGTTTACACACCGCCCTAGCCACCCTCCCGAAACCCGATTTATTGCAATGTTACACACCCCCTAGCACCCTCCGAAACCCATTCTATTGCAATGTTTACACACCCTAGCACCCTGCCGAAACCCATTTATAGCAATGTTTACACACCCTAGCAACCCTCCGAAAACCCATTTATTGCAATGTTTACACACCCCTAGCACCCTCCGAAACCGCATTTATGCAAAGTTTGCACACCCCTAGCACCCTCCCCGAAAAACCCATTAGTGCCCAATGTTTACACACCCCCTAGCACCCTCCGAAAACCCCATTCACTTGCAATGTTTACACACCCTAGCTTCCTCCGAAAAACCCGATTTATTGCAAGGTTACCACACCCCTAGCACCCTCCGAAACCCAAGGTTATTGGCAATGTTACCACACCCCTAGCACCCTCCGAAAACCCATTTATTGCAATGTTTACACACCCCTAGCACCCTCCGAAAAACCCATTTATGCCCAATTGTTTACACACCCCTTAGCACCCTCCGATACCCATTATATTTCTTTGCCAATGTTTACACACCCCTTGTAACCTCCTGAAAACCCATTTATTGCAATGTTTACACACCCCTGCACCCTCCGAACCCACCCCTTTATTGCAATGTTACACACCCCCTAAGCACCCTCCGAAACCCATTCATTAGCCATGTTTACACACCCCTAGCACCCTCCGAAACCCATTATTGCAATGTTTACCCCACACCCCTAGCACCCTCTATACCCCATTTATTTGCCAATGGTTTTACACCACCCTAGCACCCTCCGAAACCCATTTATGCAATGTTTACACACCCCTAGCACCCTTCCGAAAACCCAGTCCATTGCCAATGTTTACACCACCCCTAGCACCCTCCGAAACCCATTGCATTCAATGTTTACACGACCCCTTTAGCACCCTCCGAAAGCCATTTATTGCAATTGTTTACACACCCCTAGCACCCTCCCGAAACGCCATTGATTGCAATTGTTTACACAACCCCTAGCATCCCTCCGGAAACCCAATTTATTGCAAATGTTTAACACACCCCTTAGCCGACCCTTCCGAAACCAATTTATTGCAATGTTTACCACACCCCTAGCACCCATCCATACCCCATTCTATGCAATGTTTAACACCACCCCTAGCACCCCTCCGAAAAACCTTTATGTGCAATGTTTACACACCCCTAGCCACCCTCCGAAAACCCATTTATTGCACAATGTTTACCACACCCCGAGCACCCTCCGAAACCCATTCATTGCCAAATGTTCTACACAACCAATAGCACCCCTCCGAAACCCATTTTATGCAATGTTTACACACCCCTAGCCACCCCGAACCCATTTCTTGCAATGTTTACACACCCCTTAGCACCCTCCCGACAGCATACCCATTTATTTCTCTGCAATGTTCGTATACTACCCTTGCAACCTCCGAAACCCCATTTATTGCAATGATGTTACCCACCGCCTAGCACCAAATCCGAAACCCCTTCTATTGCAAGGTTTACACACCCCCTAGCACCCTCCCGAAACCCATTCATTGAATGATTACACACCGCTCTAGCACCACTCCGAAAACCCATTTATTTGCAAAGTATTGCACACACCTAATCACCCTCCGAAACCCATCGTTACTTGCAATGTTTACACACCCCTAGCACCTCGAAACCCCAGTTATTGCAATGTTTACACACCTACCACCTTCCAATACCCCATTATATTGCAACTATTTACACACCCCTAGCACCCTCCATACCGCCATTTATACTGCAATGTATTAACACCCCAAGAGCACCCTACCGAAACCCATTATTCTTCAATGTTTACACACCGCCTGTAATAGCACCTCCCGAAACCCCATTCATTGCAAAGTTTACACACCAATAAGCACCCTCCCGAAACCCATTCAATGCAAATGTTTACCACACCCCTAGCACCCTGCCGAAACCCATTTAGTTGCAATGCTTAACACAAACCCCTAGCACCCTACCGGAAACCCATTTATATGCAATGTTTACACCCACCCCCCCATAGCACCCTCCAGAAACCCATTTATTACTTCTATTCACATGAATTTACACCCACCCCTTGCAACCTCCGAAAACCATTTATGTGCAAATGTTTACACACCCCTTAGCACCGCTCCGAAACCCATTATTGCATGTTTACGCACACCCCTCCCCAGCACCCTCCCTGAAACCCATTTATTATGGCAATGTTTACACACCCCTTAGCACCCTCCGAAAAACCCATTTATTGCCAATGTTACACACCCACTAGCCACACTCCGAAAACCCATTTATTGCAATGTTTACAACCCCAGCCACTCCTCCGAAAACCCATTTATTGCAAATGTTTACACCACCCCTAGCACCACGCCGAAAACACATTTTTTATTTGCAAATGTTTACACACCCTAGCACCCGTCTGTGAAACCCATTTCATTGCAAAGTTACACCCACCCCAGCACCCTCCGAAAACCCATTATTGCAATGTTTACACACCCCTAGCACCCTCCGAAACCCATTTATTGCAATGGTTTTACACACCATAGCAACCCTCCGAAAAACCAATTTTATTGCCAAAGTACACACCCCTAAGCACCTCCCGAAAAACCCATTGTACTTCGTGCAATGTTACACACCCCTAGCACCCTCCGAAACCCCATTTATTGCAATGTTACACCACCTCCTTAGCACCCTCCCGAAAACCCATTTATCTGCAATGTTTACACACCCCTCGCACCCTCCGAAAACCATGTATTGCCCAATGGTCTTAACACACCCCTACGCACCCTCCGAAACTCATTCATTGCAATGTTTACACACCCCTAGCACCTCCGAACCCCATCATTGCAATGTTTACCACACCCCTAGCTTCCTCCCGAAACACATTATATATGCAATGTTACCACCACCCCTAGCACCCTCCCGAAACCCTTTATCATGCCAATATTAACACACCCCTAGCACCCCTCCGAAACCCATTATTGCAATGTTACGACCACCCTAGCACCCCCGAACAACCCATTATATTGCAATGTTACACACCACCTAGCTTGTCCTCCGAAACCCATTTATTGCAATGTTCCAACACACCCCGAGCACCCTCGAAACCCCATCATCTATTGCAAAGTTTGCAGCACCCCAGCACCTACCGAAACCCATTTATTTGCCAATGTTTACACACCCCCTAGCACCGCTCCATACCCACATTCTATGCAATGTTTACACAACCCCTAGCACCCTTCCGAAACCCGCTTTATTGCAATGTTTACACACCGCCGTGAGCCACCCTCCGAAACCGATTCATGCAATTGTTTACACACCCCTAGCACCCTCCGAAACCCATTTATTGCAATGTTTACACACCCCTTAGCACCCTCCATACCCCATTTTTGCCAAATGTTTACACACCCCTAGCACCCTCCGAAACCACTTTATGCAATGCTTACACACCCCTGAGCCACCCGCCGAAAACCCCATTCATGCAATTTACACACCCCCTCAGCACCCCTCCCGAAATCCCATTTCTTAGCAAATGTTTACACACCCTAGCACCCTACCCCGAAACCCCATTTCTTGCAATCGATAAGACTTTTACACACCCCTTAGCAACCTCCGAACCCATTTATTTGCAATGTTTACACACCCATAAGGCCATCCTCCGGAAACACATCTATTGCAATGTTTACACACCCCTACCACCTCCGAAACCTCATGTATTGCAATTTAAACACACCCTAGCACCCCCATACCCCATTTATTGCTAATGTTTACATACCCCTAGCCACCCTCCGAAAAATAAGTTTCATTGCAATGTTTACCCACAACCCCGTTAGCACCCTCCGAAAACCCAATTTCCCATTGCCAATGTTCTACACACCCCTAGCACCCTTCCGAAAACCCATTCATTGCAATGCTTTACACAACCCCTAGCACCCTCCGCAAACCCAGTTTATTGCAATGCTTACACAAAACCCATAGCACCCTCCGAAACCCAATATTGCAATGTATTACACACCCTAGCACCCTCCGAAACATTTATGGTCTTTCTTCAATTTTTAAACATTGCAACCTCCGAAAACCATTTATTGCAATGTTTACACACCCTAGCACCCTCCGAAACGCCCCATTTATTGCAATGTTACACCCACCCCTAGCACCCTTCCGAAACCCATTTATTGCAAACGGTGGCTGTTCACACACCCTAGCACCCTCCAAAAACCCCATTTCATTCGAATGTTTACACACACCCTAAAGCACACTCACGAAGTACCCATTGTCTTGTGCAAGTGTTACCACACCCCTAGCACCCTCACCGGAAACCCATTTGTCTGCAATGTTATTACACCCCTAGCACACCCGAAACCCATGTTAATTGCAAATTTAACACACCCTAGCACCCCTCCGAAACCCATTTATTGCAATGTTTTACACACCCCTGCACTCCGTAGAACGCGCGATTCGTATTGCAGTGTTTACACACCCTAGCCACCCTCCCGAAACCCATATATTGCAATGTTTACATCACATTCAGCCACCCTAGAAAACCATTATATTGCAGGATGTTTCCCACGACCACCCCTAGCACCCTTCCGAAACCCATTTATTGCATGTTTACACACCCCTGACACCCTCGAAAATTTCTTGTGCAGATGTTTACCACACCCGCTACATCCGCTGCCGGATACCCCACATTTATTTCTTTCAATTGTATATACTACCCTAGCAACACTCCTGAAACCCATTTATTGACTCTGTTTACCCACCCTACACCCTCCAGAAACCCCTTATGGCAATGTTTACACACCCCTAGCACCCCTTCCGAAACCCTTTCAATTTGCAATGTTTACATTTCACCCTTACACCCTCCGATAACCCATTTTGTATTGCACATGATTATCACAGCGCCCTAGCACCCTCCATACCCATTGGTGGATTGCAATGGACTACCCGGCACCCGAAATAGCACCCTCCCGAAACCCATTTTTATGTGCAACGTGTTGTGAGCACACCAATAGCCACCTCCAAACCCATTCTATTTTGCAATGCTTACCACAACCCCTGAGCACCCTGCCGAAACCCAGTTTATTTCAATCAATGTTTAACACACCCTCTGCACACCTCCGAAACACGCCATTTTATTGCAATGTTTACACACCCCTGAGATCGAAAATTTATTAGCGGGCAATTGTTTACACACTTCCCTAGCACCCTCCGAAAACGCACATTTATTGCAATGCTTTACACACCCTAGCACCCCTCCGAAACCCATCATTGCATATTTGTTTACACAACTCCTAGCACATCCTCCGATAACCCATTTTCATTGCAATGTTTACACAGCCTAGCTTTCACTGCCGAAAACCCATTATCCTGCAATGTTTACACACCCTGAGCGACGCGCTCCGAAACCATTTATGGCTAATGTTTACACACCCCTTATGCAACCCTTCCGAAACCCATTTATATGCAATGTTTACACACCCCCTAAGCACCCTTTCCGAAACCCCATTTCTATTTTTGCAATGTTTTTACACACCCTCAAGCTACCCCTCCGAAACCATTTATGCAAAGTTTGCACACCCCGAAGCGTCCCTCCGAAACCCATTTAGTTGCAATGTTTACACACCCTAGCGCTACCCTCCATGACGCCCATTTATTGCAAGTTTACACACCCCTAGCACCCGTCCGAAACATTATGTGCAATAGTTTACACACCCGCGTGATGACATCGCCTCCGAAACCATGGAGATATTATGCAATAGTTTTTTACATTGACTTACGCTATGAGCGACCCTCCGAGAGAGAAGAACCGCATTTCATGTTGAAGTGGGTTTATACACATTAGCCATATCTGAACTCGCATGTGTTTATTG
>JAJSRW010001609.1:0-22122 GCA_022414725.1 Microglena sp. YARC
TATCTACACTCCCCACCCACCAGCCAGCCCCGCTCCTTTGATCCTTTCAATCAGCCGTTGATAGGGGGGTTAGGCGGTGGAGCGCAGGAGACCGTTAAGACGTGTCTCGATTTTCTGGATGGTAGCCTCTTAACCACCGTTTGCCGTCTTGCGCGACCGTACCGTACACCATGGGGCGTAGTGCTCTCGGACCTCCCACCCGACCTCTAGGTTGAGGTTGATTTTGGGAGGGTCCGGCTCAAGCACTTTGAAACATTGTCCTGATGTAGCCTCCCTCACTCCTTCGGCCCATACATGTTGCTCCAACTCACCTACACAATCAATCACCTCCCCCGACATCTCCGTCTCTCTCGATTCCTTTTCCACACTGGGGGCCATCCACCAGGACCATTATTAAAGGGTATTGGCCAGAGGGCGTGCGCATTGCTGGTGTAGGCCTGCTTCCGCCTCCCATCTCCACCACCTACCACTATCAATCACCGTCCACCAAACATCTCCCCCTCTCACCGCACATCCGCATCGACCGCACCATGCTTCCGCTTTAGGACGATGGGAATAAGGAAAGAGAAAAATGTAGCCCAGGCCCTGTACGCAAAAAATCCAAGATTCCTCTATTGATGACCTCCTCCCCTCCACAAACAGAACTCCCCATCCACCTCCCACCTTCTGTCACCTCCACCTCACCTCTGCCTTAAAGTTGAAGTATGACAGGGCCAGCTCAATTTCTGATTGTGGCCCCAGGCCGTGTAAACGCATCAAGATCCGCTCATTTCCTCGTCCCCACCACGACGACGTCCGCATCACCTCTCCACACCTCCACCTTCCCAACCTTTGCCTCAAGGTTGAAGGTATGACAGGGCCCAGCTCATTTTCTGAGTGTACCCAGGCCCTGTACTTCGCATTCCAAGATCTGCTCATACGCTCAACATGACATCATTCAAGCCCAGAAGAGTGATGAGCAGTAAATGGTGACGTAGACCTTGGAAAAGCCTGGTCTCCATCTGGAAGGTATCGTGCCCCTTGTGTTAGTGGAGCGTGTGTGTGTGAGTGAGAGATGTGGGTTTGTGTGTGTGTGTGTTGTCTCCATCAGGAAGGGATGGTGTGCTGTGTGTGAGTGAGGGGTGTGTGTGAGTGGGAAGAGTGTGAGTGTGTGGTCTCCATCTGGAAGGGATGTTGCTGTGTGTGAGTGAGTGAGGGGGTGTACCACCCCCTCTCTCGCTCACCTTACCTCTCCTCGATCCCCCCTTCTCTCCCCTCTCTCCTCACCCCCACTCTTCTCCCTTTTTTCTTAGCAAGGCCCCTCCCCCTCAACCCACACCCCCTCACTTTGCTCTCCTCAATCCCCCCTCTCCCCGCACTCCCTTCACCCTTTTTCCTAGCAAGGCCCCTCCCCAACCTCCCCACACCCCTTGTCTTTAACAGGGTGGATGCATCATCATCCGCGCTGAATTCCTAGGTGACCATCCCGCGGCGAAAGCCCCTCAGCCTCCCCACACCCTCACTAATCTCCCCCTGCCCCCACACTCCCCACACTCCCTCACCCCTTTCTGCAGGGTGGATGCATCATCCGCGCTGACTTCCTAGATGCCATTAGCAAAGCCCTCACCTCCCCACACTCCCCTCACCTCTTCTCTTACAGGGTGGGATGCATCACTCCGCTGAATTCCTGGATGACATTAGCAAAGCCCCTCACCTCCCGCACACTCCCCTCGCCCCTTCTCTCGCAGGGTGGATGCATCATCCGCGCTGAATTCCTAGATGACATTACCTAAGCCTCTCACCTCCCTTACTCCCCTTCCCTCTTTTCGTTACAGGGTGGATGCATCATCCGCGCCGAATTCCTTGACGACATTAGCAAGGCCTACGCCAACGAGCCCAAGCTCGCCAAACCTGCTAGTTGACCCCTTCTTCGCCGGGAACCTGTCAGCGCGAAGCTGCTTGGAGGCGTGTTGTCACCCTGGCCATGCCAACGGTGTTCCGCCCCTGGTTTCGCGAACATCTCTAGGCTACTTCGATACTACCGCCGCGTACCGCTTTGCAGCCAACCTTGTGCAAGCACAGCGTGATTTCTTTTGGCTCGCACACATACCAGAGACGGACAAGGAGGGTTGGTTCCACACGGTAAGATGGTGGACACGAAAATAAAAAACGGACTTATTTGTTTACAAATTTCATGTTATAGGATGTCCGTGTACACTTGAATGGATAGAAAACAAGTATTTGGGGGAATAAAGATTGTACCTAAATTCTTTGGCTTTGCACTTTCACCCAGAGGACGGACAAGGAGGGCTGGTTCACAGATATGATAGATATGAAGGTAATGGGTAGATGATGGTGGTGGTGGTAAGACATGATAGATATGAAAGTAATGGTAAGATGATGGTGGTGGTGGTAAGACATGATAGATATGAAAGTAATGGTAAAGATGATGGTGGTGTGGTAAGATGTGATGATGGTGGTGGTGGTAAGATATGAATAGATATGAAGGTATGTAAGATGATGTGGTGGTGTAAGATATGATAGATATGAAAGTAATGGTAAGATGATGGTGGTGGTGGTGTAAGATGTGATGATATGGTGGTGATGTTAAGATATGATAGATATGAAAGTAATGGTAAGATGGTGGTGGTGGTAAGATGTGTGGTGATGGTAAGATACGATAGATATGAAAACAAGAGCAAGCACACAGTTTTTGTATATGTCTCTATATCTATTACCTATGTATACAATATATATGTCTATCCCCTTTTTTATATATATATATATATATATATATTATATATTATATATATATATAGCAAAATGTCTTCATGTGTATATATATGTTATATGTCAGTATGTGTGATGCGTATCCCTTCCCCTCCCTTCGTGGGCACATGATCACACAACAAATGAGTACGCATGAACACACATGAACTTGACTTAGTTCACTGGTACTCCACATCTTAAACCTGTGTCCCTCTCGATTGAAATCACAGCATTCTGACGTAGATCCTCTCTCCAACACTATCCCGCGCACAGCTAATGCAAATATATATATATACAAGGATTTTTTTTCTTCCTTGCACATAATTTCAATTATATAATTATGTACTTATGCCCTCGTCTCTCCCACCCCAGTCTGGGACCCACTTTTGGAAGCTCTGATTCCATCACCACCAGCCAGTACAGCGTTAGTCAGAGCTTAGAAAAGTGTAAAACTAGTGTAGCCTGTTTCTGGTTGATGTGGTTAATGTTAACACCTGTCTCAAATGTTGACCGAAGACATGTGCATAAGCATGTATCTTTGGGACTGTTGTACTTGTAAACAGGTTCGAATACACCAGATTGTACAACAATTATTATATGTATAAATGAACTTGTTGATTGTAATTGTAATACAGCGTTTTCGAAAAAACTTGGTACATTGGTTTCTCAGCCAAGTCAGAGGTTGTAAACACTTTTTTGAAGTCCCCCCTGGGGTTGTTTCGGTGGGGTTGCGGTCGCAGACTAAGATTTTGGGGCGTTCATAAGAAGGAGCCGAACTATGTTCATTTTGTGGAAGTGTAAGAGGGCGTTTACACGAGCAGGTTTATCTCGGCCAGTGACGGTTTAGATGTACCAGTTTAATAAAGTAAAGTAAACTACGAAGCGTTACACAACATTTTCGCGTCAATTATCTCGCCCAGTTAACCATTTCCGCGACAACCGTAACCCCCCCCCCCCCCCCCGCCCCCCCAGTTAACGGTTAAAGGTTAAGGTTAGTGGTTCGTTGAGTTCTTTTTTGGCTTCCGAGCTGTGAGATATACTCGACTACGCTAGCTCCAGTTCAGTTTCGTCAATTTCTGCATATTCGAATTTTTTCTAGGGCAGCAAGCAAGAAGGCATAGGCCGAACAGATGTTTGATGATCAGGACTGCTAGATCTCATCCAGCAATCTCGATCGACGGGTCGCTGCGGAGCCTCAAGTCTCTTGCTTCACAGCACGGTTCGTGATGGGAGCAAGGCCTGAAAATAGCTTGTCTGTCACCCAAAAATTCAAAAATCACGAGGCTATCCAGAAGTACAGGACAACCTGACCGAACGCAAACTGCGAGCACAAATGCACGTGTAAACAGAAACTGGTTAAGTTCGCGTTCGTACAGGGTTCCGGCATACGTGGCGCTAACTATTTGTTATCTCGCCAATTTAACTGACCGAGATAACGGCTCGTGTAAACGCCCTCTCAGGGAAGGGCCGACGGCGCTAGAGACAGGTAATGATAATGATAACGCCTGGTGGGGCGTGGTGTTAAGGGTTAAGGGAACCCGTCGTACGCGGGTGGGAGCGGTCTCCTACCTCAACTAGACAAGCTACCATCGCGGTTGACAACGACCTGCAACGCTAAACGCCCTCTCAGAAGATTTTGATTTATGTAAACAACTTTGCCTGCACTGAATTATTCCTAGAGAGATGGCAGCGAATGTATTTACATATCTTCAAAGCACTGATAAACAAACTAAAGGCAGTCTTAGTGAGTCAAGGTAAATGAGGCGAAACAGAGAAATACATTTTTTTGGCGGAGCCCCCCCCTTGTGGGGGCGGGAGCCCCCAGTGTTACCCATCTGTCCGTTCGTCAGGCCATCCATCCATCCGTCTGACGAGTGATAAAGCCCAAACACGTCAGCCACGGCCTCGTAACTAACTCGCTTCCGTTACCAACATGTCGCTCCCGTCGCGATCACTCTCCCCATTTTTAGCCGTCGCAGGCGACGCTGCATAGAACTTGTCTCACAGCAAGCACACCCTACGTGAGTGCGCTTTCGGAGGACTGAGGGGTAGCAACTATTAATACTTGAACCTGAACTTGGTTACATAGCTTTCAGCCAGCAATTTGGCTGCTCGCCGTCATCGGCAGTAAAAAAACAGGGCGTGATCGCCCTTGTGTTGGAACAAGGGATCCGCTGGGGATGGGTAGCCCGCTGTAACTAGAGTAGGGTTATTTTTGTGTGAGGTGTGTCTAACGCTTGTTGCTGCCCTCGTGGCTGTTCTGCGGAATGTGATCTCAAATACACGCTTTGGCACACAGTGCGCCGTTGCCTCATAAACTGGGGCTGTGAACCCTGCCGGCTGTGATTAAGCAATCTTTCTTTCGAGGTGACTTGACTGCCGGAGTTTTTTTTTTTTTTTTTTCCAAACGTCAAGTGGTTTGGGCGCAGTGTTTGACTTTGTAATCTACCTGGCAGATGAAGGTGAAGTCAACTGCAAACACAACTTGTCTGAAATTTGCTTTGCGTCGGAGTAGAGGTGACTTTGTTTGCTAGTTTATTGAGCTGCTGCCGTATGCAAACGTCAGTTGGTGTGGTCCAAGCAATTGTATAGGGCGAACCCTTAGGTTCCCCAGCGCATTCCGTTTTGCTCATCGCCGATTACCGCACCCGGCAGTATGCCTGATTGCACCAAAGTCGCTACCCATGGAGGGGCGGTAAACATTATGACCAGGAAAAATGTAACTGCGAACAAATCACTTTTTCCATTTTTTTACTGTTAATACACCTCGCGTTTATACGGTGACTATAGCTTGCTCCGGCTTTCGCTATGGTGTCCTTAACTTCGCGTCCTGTGAGTAATTGAAATTGAAATTGAAATTGTTACAATCCGCGTAATACAGTACTCACAAGAGTCCTGTGAGTTAATGTATTATGCACGGATGTGACAATTTCAATTTCAATTTCAATACACCTCGCGTTCAAACCAGGGTAATCAAGCGGCGCTTTTGCGCTTTTGAGCGCTGACTTTTTGACCCCTCTGCGCTCTAAGCGCAGTTTTTTGCAACCCTTGTGGGCGCTGCAAGCAAATTTTGCGCTTTTTTTGCACTACAAAGCGCAGTTTGTTTTGTTTTCAAGTGCGCTAAAGCGCTGGCCAATTTTGTTTGACATTTGAAGTACCCTGGTTCATACCGCCACATGCGTAAAGAATCATACCGCCCACATGCGGTAAGAATCATACCGCCCACATGCGGTAAGAATCATACCGCCCACATGCGGTAAGGAATCATACCGCACACATGCGGTAAGAATCATACCGCACACATGCGGTAAGAATACCAAAGGCTGATAGATCATCGAATCGAAACAACTCCCAGTGTGCCATCATACATTACATTACGTTTGCCATCCCCAGGCATTGTTGACCCAAGACAGGCCGCTCCACAATATCCGGGAGGAAGAGTCTTGTAAATAATCCTAAAATAAGATAGGATCTCCCCTCTCTCCACCCACCTCCATCACCCATCACCTTCACCTTGACAGGGCCCCAGCTGATTTTGATGCCCAGGCCCTGTACGCATCCAAGATCCTCATTCCTCCTCCACACACGACCTCCCATCCACCTCCCACCTCCACCGTCCACCCACTCTGCCTTTAGGTTGAAGTTTGAACAGGGCCCAGCCATTTCTGATGTGGCCCAGCCGTGTACGCATCCAAGATCTCATTCCTCTCCCACACGACGTCCCCATCCACCTCCACGTGGATGCTCCACCTCCCACCCACCTTTGCCTCAGGTTGAAGGTATTGACAGGGCCCAGCTCATTTCTGATGTAGCCCAGGCCCTGTACGCATCCAGATCTGCTCATACGCTCAAGGCATGCATGACATAAATCAAGCAGAAGAGTGATGAGTCAGAAATGGGACGTAGACCTTGGAAAGCTGGTCTCCATCTGGAAGGTACGTGCTGTGTGTGAGAGCGGTGTGTGTGTGAGTGAGAGATGTGTGTGTGTTGTGTGTTGTCTCCATCAGGAAGGGATTGTGCTGTGTGTGAGTGAGGGGTGTGTGTGAGTGGGAGTGTGAGTGTGTGGTCTCTCCATCTGGAAGGGATGTGCTGTGTGTGAGTGAAGTGAGGGGTGTACACCCCTCTCCCTCACCTTACCTGTGATAGTTCTCGAATCCCCTCTCTCCCCCTGTTTTTTCTGAATGTGTTCTCTCTCCCATCCCCTCTCACCCCGTCCACCCACTACTTCTCCCTTTTTCTTAGCAAGGCCTCCCCCTCCCCACACCTGGATAACCTCTCACTTTGCTCTCCTCAATCCCCCCTCTCCCCCACTCCCTTCACCCTTTTTTTCTAGCAAGGCCCCTCCCCACACCTCCCCACACCTTGTCTTAACAGGGTGGATGCATCATCCGCGCTGATTCTAGGTGACATCCCCAAAGCCTCACCTCCCCACACCCCTCACCTCCCCCTGCCCCACACCTCCCACTGCACACTCCCCTCAACCCCCTTTCCTGCAGGGTGGAGAATGCATCAGTCCCGCGCTGACTTCCTAGATGCCATTAGCAAAGCCCCTCACCTCCCACACTCCCCTCACCTCTTCTCTTTTACAGGGTGGGGATGCATCACTCCGCTGAATTCCTGGATGACATTAGCAAAGCCCCTCACCTCCCACACTCCCTTCGCCCCTTCCCGGCCTCTCTCGCAGGTGATGCACATCCGCGCTGAATTCCTAGATGACATTACCTAAGCCTCTTCACCTCCCCTTACTCCCTTCCTCTTTTCTTACAGGGTGGATGCATCATCCGCGCCGAATTCCTTGACGACATTAGCAAGGCCTACGCCAACGGAGCCCAAGCTCGCCAACCTGCTAGTTGACCCCTTCTTCGCCGGGACCTGGTCAAGCGCGAAGCTGCTTGGAGGGCGTGTTGTCACCTGGCCATTGCAACGGTGTTCCCGCCCCTGGTTTTCGCGACATCTCTAGGCTACTTCGATACCTTACCGCCGCGACCGCTTGCCAGCCAACCTTGTGCAAGCACAGCGTGATTTCTTTGGTCGCAACATACCAGAGGACGGACAAGGAGGGTTGGTTCCACACGGTAAGATGGTGGACACGAAAATAAAAAACGGACTTATTTGTTTACAATTTCATGTTATAATGTCCGTTGTACACTGAGGATAGAAACAGTATTTGGGGGGAAATAAAGATTGTACCTAAATTCTTTGGCTTCGCACTTTCACCCAGAGGACGGGACAAGGAGGGGCTGGTTCCACAGATATGATAGATATGAAGGTAATGGTAAGATGATGGTGGTGGTGGTAAGACATGATAGATATGAAAGTAATGGTAAGATGATGGTGGTGGTGGTAAGACATGATAGATATGAAAGTAATGGTAAGATGATGGTGGTGGTGGTAAGATGTGATGATGGTGGTGGTGGTAAGATATGATAGATATGAAGGTAGTGGTAAGATGATGGTGGTGGTGGTAAGATATGATAGATATGAAAGTAATGGTAAGATGATGGTGGTGGTGGTGGTAAGATGTGATGATGGTGGTGATGTTAAGATATGATAGATATGAAAGTAATGGTAAGATGGTGGTGGTGGTAAGATGTGTGGTGATGGTAAGATACGATAGATATGAAAACAAGAGCAAGCACAGTTTTTGTATATGTCTCTATATCTATTACCTTATGTATACAAATATATATGTCTATTCCCTTTTTTAATATATATATATATATATTATATATATATATATAGCAAAATGTCTTCATGTGTATATATATGTATGTCAGTATGTGTGATGCGTATCCCCCTTCCCCTCCCCTCGTGGGCACATGATCACACAACAAATGAGTACGCATGAACACACATGAACTTGACTTAGTTCACTGGTACTCCACATCTTAAACCTGTGTCCCTCTCGATTGAAATCACAGCATTCTGACGTAGATCCTCTCCTCCAACACTATCCGCCACAGCTAATGCAAATATATATATACAAGGATTTTTTTTTTCTCCTTGCACATAATTCAATTATATAATTATGTACTTATGCCCCTCGTCTCTCCCCACCCCAGGTCTGGGACCCCACTTTTGGAAGCTCTGATTCCATCACCACCAGCCAGTACAGGCGGTTAGTCAGAGCTTTAGAAAAGTGTAAAACTAGTGTAGCTGTTTCTGGTTGATTGGTGGTTAATGTTAACACCGTCTCAAATGTTGACCGAAGACATGTGCATAAGCATGTATCTTTGGGACTGTTGTACTTGTAACAGGTTCGAATACACCAGATTGTACAACATTATTATATGTTATGAACTTGGTTGATTGAATCTGTAATACAGCGTTTCGAAAACTTGGTACATGGTTTCTCAGCCAAGTCAGGGTTGTAAACACTTTTTGAAGTCCCCCCTGGGGTTGTTCGGTTGCGTCGCAGACTAAGATTTTGGGGCGTCCATAAAGAAGGAGCCGAACATGTTCAATTTTGTGGAAGTGTAAGAGGGCGTTTACACGAGCAGGTTATCTCGGCCAGTGACGGTTTAGATGTACAGTTAATAAAGTAAAGTAAACTACGAAGCGTTTACACAACACTTTTCGCGTCAATTATCTCGCCCAGTTAACCATTTCCGCGACAACCGTAACCCCCCCCCCCCCCCCCCCCCCCCCCAGTTACGGGTTAAAGGTTAAGGTTAGTGGTTCGTTGAGTTCTTTTGGCTCCGAGCTGTGAGATATATCGACTACGCTAGCTCCAGTTCAGTTCGTCAATTTCTGCATATTCGAATTTTCTAGGCAGCAAGCAAGAAGGCATAGGCCGAACAGATGTTGATGATCAGCTGCTAGATCTCATCCAGCAATCTCGATCGACGGGTCGCTGCGGAGCCTCAAAGTCTTCTTGCTTCACAGCACGGTTCGTGATGGGGAGCAAGGCCCGAAAATAGCTTGTCTGTCACCCAAAATTCAAAAATCACGAGGCTATCCAGAAGTACAGGACCAACCTGACCGAACGCAAACTGCGAGCACAAATGCACGTGTAAACAGAAACTGGTTAAGTTCGCGTTCGTACAGGGTTCCGGCATACGTGGCGCTAACTATTTGGTTATCTCGCCAATTTAACTGACCGAGATAACCGGCTCGTGTAAACGCCCTCTCAGGGAAGGGCCGACGGCGCTAGGACAGGTAATGATAATGATAACGCCTGGTGGGGCGTGGTGTTAAGGGTTAAGGGAACCCGTCGTACGCGGGTGGGGAGCGGTCTCCTACCTCAACTAGACAAGCTACCATCGCGGTTGACAACGACCTGCAACGCTAAACGCCCTCTCAGAGATTTTGATTTCATGTAAACAACTTTGCCTGCACTGAATTATTCCTAGAGAGATGGCAGCGAATGTATTTACATATCTTCCAAAGCACTGATAAACAAACTAAAGGCAGTCTTAGTGAGTCAAGGTAAATGAGGCGAAACAGAAGAAATACATTTTTTTGGCGGAGCCCCCCCCTTGTGGGGGCGGGAGCCCCCAGTGTTACCCATCTGTCCGTTCGTCCATCCATCCATCCGTCTGACCGTGATAAAGCCCAACACGTCAGCCAACGGCCTCGTAACTAACTCGCTTCCGTTACCACATGTCGCTCCCTCGCGATCACTCTCCGCCATTTTTAGCGTCGCAGGCGACGCTGCATAGAACTTGTCTCAACAGCAAGCACACCTACGTGAGTGCGCTTCGGAGGACTGAGGGGTAGCACTATTAATACTTGAACCTGAACTTGGTTACATAGCTTCAGCCAGCAATTTGGCTGCTCGCCGTCATCGGCAGTAAAAAAAACAGGGCGTGATCGCCCTTGTGTTGGAACAAGGGATCCGCTGGGGATGGGTAGCCCCGCTGTAACTAGAGTAGGGTTATTTTGTGTGAGGTGTGTCTAACCTTGTTGCTGCCCTCGTGGCTGTTCTTGCGGAATGTGATTCTCAAATACCACGCTTTGGCACACAGTTGCGCCGTTGCCTCATAAACTGGGGCTGTGAACCCTCCGGCTGTGATTAAGCAATCTCTTTCGAGGTGACTTGAGTGCCGAGTCCAAACGTCAAGTGGTTTGGGGCGCAGTTTGACTTACATCTACCTGGAAGATGAGGTGACGTCACTGCAAACACAACTTGTCTGAAATTTGCTTTGCGTCGGAGTAGAGGTGACTTTGTTTGCTAGTTTATTGAGCTGCCTGCCGTATGCAAACGTCAGTTGGTGTGGTCCAAATGCAATTGTATAGGGCGAACCCTTAGGTTCCCCAGCGCATCCGTTTTGCTCATCCGATTACCGCACCCGGCAGTATGCCTGATGCACCAAAGTCGCTACCCATGGAGGGGCGGTAAACATTATGACCAGGAAAATGTAAACTCGAACAAATCACTTTTTCCATTTTTTTACTGTTAATACACCTCGCGTTACGGTGACTATAGCTTGCTCCGGCTTTCGCTATGGTGTCCTTAACTTCGCGTCCTGTGAGTAATTGAAATTGAAATTGAAATTGTTACATCCGCGTAATACAGTTACTCACAAGAGTCCTGTGAGTAACTGTATTACACGGATGTGACAATTTCAATTTCAATTTCAATACACCTCGCGTTCATACCAGGGTAATCCAAAGCGCGCGCTTTTGCGCTTTTGAGCGCTGACTTTTTGACCCCCTCTGCGCTCTAAGCGCAGTTTTTTGCAACCCCTTGTGGGCGCTGCAAGCAAATTTTGCGCTTTTTGCACTACAAAGCGCAGTTTGTTTTGTTTTCAAGTGCGCTAAAGCGCTGGCCAATTTTGACATTTGAAGTACCCTGGTTCATACCGCCCACATGCGGTAAGAATCATACCGCCCACATGCGGTAAGAATCATACCGCCCACATGCGGTAAGAATCATACCGCCCACATGCGGTAAGAATCATACCGCACACATGCGGTAAGAATCATACCGCACACATGCGGTAAGAATACCAAAGGCTGATAGATCATGAAATCGAAACAACTCCCAGTGTGCCCATCATACATTACATTACGTTGCCATCCCCAGGCCATTGTTGACCCAAGACAGGCCCGCTCCACAATATCCGGGAGGAGTCTTGTAAATAATCCTCAAAATAAGATAGGATCTCCCCCTCTCACCCACCTCCATCACCCATCCACCTTCACCTTGACAGGGCCCAGCTGATTTCTGATGTAGCCCAGGCCCTGTACGCATCCAAGATCCTCATTCCTCCTCCCACCACGACCTCCCATCCACCTCCCACCTCCACCTCCCACCCACCTCTGCCTTAGGTTGAAGGTATTGACAGGGCCCAGCTCATTTCTGATGTGGCCCAGGCCGTATACGCATCCAAGATCCTCATTCCTCCTCCCACCACGACGTCCCATCCACCTCCCACCTCCACCTCCCACCCACCTTTGCCTCAGGTTGAAGGTATTGACAGGGCCCAGCTCATTTCTGATGTAGCCCAGGCCCTGTACGCATCCAAGATCTGCTCATACGCTCAAGGCATGAGCATCATCAAGCAGAAGAGTGATGAGCAGAAATGGGACGTAGACCTTGGAAAGCTGGTCTCCATCTGGAAGGTACGTGCTGTGTGTGAGAGCGGTGTGTGTGTGAGTGAGAGATGTGTGTGTGTGTGTTGTCTCCATCAGGAAGGGATGTGCTGTGTGTGAGTGAGGGGTGTGTGTGAGTGGGAGGTGTGAGTGTGTGGTCTCCATCTGGAAGGGATGTGCTGTGTGTGAGTGAGTGAGGGGTGTACACCCCCTCTCCTCACCTTACCTCTCCTCGATCCCCTCTCTCCCCCTCTCTCCTCACCCCCACTCCTTCTCCCCTTTTTCTTAGCAAGGCCCCTCCCCTCCCCACACCCCCTCACTTTGCCTCTCCTCAATCCCCCCTCTCCCCCACTCCCTTCACCCCTTTTTCCTAGCAAGGCCCCTCCCCACACCTCCCCACACCCCTTGTCTTAACAGGGTGGATGCATCATCCGCGCTGAATTCCTAGGTGACATCCCCAAAGCCCCTCACCTCCCCACACCCCTCACCTCCCCTGCCCCCACACCTCCCCACACTCCCCTCACCCCCTTTCCTGCAGGGTGGATGCATCATCCGCGCTGACTTCCTAGATGCCATTAGCAAAGCCCCTCACCTCCCCACACTCCCCTCACCTCTTCTCTTACAGGGTGGGATGCATCACTCCGCTGAATTCCTGGATGACATTAGCAAAGCCCCTCACCTCCCCACACTCCCCTCGCCCCTTCTCTCGCAGGGTGGATGCATCATCCGCGCTGAATTCCTAGATGACATTACCTAAGCCTCTCACCTCCCCTTACTCCCCTTCCCTCTTTTCTTACAGGGTGGATGCATCATCCGCGCCGAATTCCTTGACGACATTAGCAAGGCCTACGCCAACGAGCCCAAGCTCGCCAACCTGCTAGTTGACCCCTTCTTCGCCGGGAACCTGGTCAAGCGCGAAGCTGCTTGGAGGCGTGTTGTCACCCTGGCCATTGCCAACGGTGTTCCCGCCCCTGGTTTCGCGACATCTCTAGGCTACTTCGATACCTACCGCCGCGACCGCTTGCCAGCCAACCTTGTGCAAGCACAGCGTGATTTCTTTGGCTCGCACACATACCAGAGGACGGACAAGGAGGGTTGGTTCCACACGGTAAGATGGTGGACACGAAAATAAAAAACGGACTTATTTGTTTACAATTTCATGTTATAATGTCCGTTGTACACTGAGGATAGAAACAGTATTTGGGGGGAAATAAAGATTGTACCTAAATTCTTTGGCTTGCACTTTCACCCAGAGGACGGACAAGGAGGGCTGGTTCCACAGATATGATAGATATGAAGGTAATGGTAAGATTATGGTGGTGGTGGTAAGACATGATAGATATGAAAGTAATGGTAAGATGATGGTGGTGGTGGTAAGACATGATAGATATGAAAGTAATGGTAAGATGATGGTGGTGGTGGTAAGATGTGATGATGGTGGTGGTGGTAAGATATGATAGATATGAAGGTAGTGGTAAGATGATGGTGGTGGTGGTAAGATATGATAGATATGAAAGTAATGGTAAGATGATGGTGGTGGTGGTGGTAAGATGTGATGATGGTGGTGATGTTAAGATATGATAGATATGAAAGTAATGGTAAGATGGTGGTGGTAAGATGTGTGGTGATGGTAAGATACGATAGATATGAAAACAAGAGCAAGCACAGTTTTTGTATATGTCTCTATATCTATTACCTTATGTATACAAATATATATGTCTATTCCTTTTTTATATATATATATATATATATATATATATATATATATAGCAAAATGTCTTCATGTGTATATATATGTATGTCAGTATGTGTGATGCGTATCCCCCTTCCCCTCCCCTCGTGGGCACATGATCACACAACAAATGAGTACGCATGAACACACATGAACTTGACTTAGTTCACTGGTACTCCACATCTTAAACCTGTGTCCCTCTCGATTGAAATCACAGCATTCTGACGTAGATCCTCTCCTCCAACACTATCCCGCACAGCTAATGCAAATATATATATACAAGGATTTTTTTTCCTTCCTTGCACATAATTCAATTATATAATTATGTACTTATGCCCCTCGTCTCTCCCCACCCCAGGTCTGGGACCCCACTTTTGGAAGCTCTGATTCCATCACCACCAGCCAGTACAGCGGTTAGTCAGAGCTTTAGAAAAGTGTAAAACTAGTGTAGCTGTTTCTGGTTGATTGGTGGTTAATGTTAACACCGTCTCAAATGTTGACCGAAGACATGTGCATAAGCATGTATCTTTGGGACTGTTGTACTTGTAACAGGTTCGAATACACCAGATTGTACAACATTATTATATGTTATGAACTTGGTTGATTGAATCTGTAATACAGCGTTTCGAAAACTTGGTACATGGTTTCTCAGCCAAGTCAGGGTTGTAAACACTTTTTGAAGTCCCCCCTGGGGTTGTTCGGTTGCGTCGCAGACTAAGATTTTGGGGCGTCCATAAAGAAGGAGCCGAACATGTTCAATTTTGTGGAAGTGTAAGAGGGCGTTTACACGAGCAGGTTATCTCGGCCGAGTGACGTTTAGATGTACAGTTTAATAAAGTAAAGTAAACTACGAAGCGTTTACACAACACTTTTCGCGTCAATTATCTCGCCCAGTTAACCATTTCCGCGACAACCGTAACCCCCCCCCCCCCCCCCCCCCCCCCCCCAGTTACGGGTTAAAGGTTAAGGTTAGTGGTTCGTTGAGTTCTTTTGGCTTCCGAGCTGTGAGATATATCGACTACGCTAGCTCCAGTTCAGTTCGTCAATTTCTGCATATTCGAATTTTCTAGGGCAGCAAGCAAGAAGGCATAGGCCGAACAGATGTTGATGATCAGCTGCTAGATCTCATCCAGCAATCTCGATCGACGGGTCGCTGCGGAGCCTCAAAGTCTCTTGCTTCACAGCACGGTTCGTGATGGGGAGCAAGGCCCGAAAATAGCTTGTCTGTCACCCAAAATTCAAAAATCACGAGGCTATCCAGAAGTACAGGACCAACCTGACCGAACGCAAACTGCGAGCACAAATGCACGTGTAAACAGAAACTGGTTAAGTTCGCGTTCGTACAGGGTTCCGGCATACGTGGCGCTAACTATTTGGTTATCTCGCCAATTTAACTGACCGAGATAACCGGCTCGTGTAAACGCCCTCTCAGGGAAGGGCCGACGGCGCTAGGACAGGTAATGATAATGATAACGCCTGGTGGGGCGTGGTGTTAAGGGTTAAGGGAACCCGTCGTACGCGGGTGGGGAGCGGTCTCCTACCTCAACTAGACAAGCTACCATCGCGGGTTGACAACGACCTGCAACGCTAAACGCCCTCTCAGAGATTTTGATTTCATGTAAACAACTTTGCCTGCACTGAATTATTCCTAGAGAGATGGCAGCGAATGTATTTACATATCTTCCAAAGCACTGATAAACAAACTAAAGGCAGTCTTAGTGAGTCAAGGTAAATGAGGCGAAACAGAAGAAATACATTTTTTTGGCGGAGCCCCCCCCTTGTGGGGGGCGGGAGCCCCCAGTGTTACCCATCTGTCCGTTCGTCCATCCATCCATCCGTCTGACCGTGATAAAGCCCAACACGTCAGCCAACGGCCTCGTAACTAACTCGCTTCCGTTACCACATGTCGCTCCCTCGCGATCACTCTCCGCCATTTTTAGCGTCGCAGGCGACGCTGCATAGAACTTGTCTCAACAGCAAGCACACCTACGTGAGTGCGCTTCGGAGGACTGAGGGGTAGCACTATTAATACTTGAACCTGAACTTGGTTACATAGCTTCAGCCAGCAATTTGGCTGCTCGCCGTCATCGGCAGTAAAAAAAACAGGGCGTGATCGCCCTTGTGTTGGAACAAGGGATCCGCTGGGGATGGGTAGCCCCGCTGTAACTAGAGTAGGGTTATTTTGTGTGAGGTGTGTCTAACCTTGTTGCTGCCCTCGTGGCTGTTCTTGCGGAATGTGATTCTCAAATACCACGCTTTGGCACACAGTTGCGCCGTTGCCTCATAAACTGGGCTGTGAACCCTCCGGCTGTGATTAAGCAATCTCTTTCGAGGTGACTTGACTGCCGAGTCCAAACGTCAAGTGGTTTGGGGCGCAGTTTTGACTTTAATCTACCTGGCAGATGAGGTGAAGTCACTGCAAACACAACTTGTCTGAAATTTGCTTTGCGTCGGAGTAGAGGTGACTTTGTTTGCTAGTTTATTGAGCTGCCTGCCGTATGCAAACGTCAGTTGGTGTGGTCCAAATGCAATTGTATAGGGCGAACCCTTAGGTTCCCCAGCGCATCCGTTTTGCTCATCCGATTACCGCACCCGGCAGTATGCCTGATGCACCAAAGTCGCTACCCATGGAGGGGCGGTAAACATTATGACCAGGAAAATGTAAACTCGAACAAATCACTTTTTCCATTTTTTTACTGTTAATACACCTCGCGTTACGGTGACTATAGCTTGCTCCGGCTTTCGCTATGGTGTCCTTAACTTCGCGTCCTGTGAGTAATTGAAATTGAAATTGAAATTGTTACATCCGCGTAATACAGTTACTCACAAGAGTCCTGTGAGTAACTGTATTACACGGATGTGACAATTTCAATTTCAATTTCAATACACCTCGCGTTCATACCAGGGTAATCCAAAGCGCGCGCTTTTGCGCTTTTTGAGCGCTGACTTTTTGACCCCCTCTGCGCTCTAAGCGCAGTTTTTTGCAACCCCTTGTGGGCGCTGCAAGCAAATTTTGCGCTTTTTGCACTACAAAGCGCAGTTTGTTTTGTTTTCAAGTGCGCTAAAGCGCTGGCCAATTTTGACATTTGAAGTACCCTGGTTCATACCGCCCACATGCGGTAAGAATCATACCGCCCACATGCGGTAAGAATCATACCGCCCACATGCGGTAAGAATCATACCGCCCACATGCGGTAAGAATCATACCGCACACATGCGGTAAGAATCATACCGCACACATGCGGTAAGAATACCAAAGGCTGATAGATCATGAAATCGAAACAACTCCCAGTGTGCCCATCATACATTACATTACGTTGCCATCCGCAGGCCATTGTTGACCCAAGACAGGCCCGCTCCACAATATCCGGGAGGAGTCTTGTAAATAATCCTCAAAATAAGATAGGTAATAATATCCCAGAGGTCTGCTAATCCGCATCTGGCAGTACCATTATCACTTAAACTGGAACAGCCCGCATCATGGGAGATAGATAGGGGAACCATCCGTGAACTTCGTAATGTGCTAGGTGCTGGCCCTATCGGGCAGAGGCACTACAACGGAAGCTTCCAGGCGGAGGGCCTGGCGCACTAGGACACTCTAGCCGGACCGGGAGAACCGGTCTATAACATCCATGCACTTCGTAATGTGCTAGGTGCTGGCCCTATCGGGCAGAGGCACTACAACGGAAGCTTCCAGGCGGAGGGCCTGGCGCACTAGGACACTCTAGCCGGACCGGGAGAACCGGTCTATAACATCCATGCACTTCGTAATGTGCTAGGTGCTGGCCCTATCGGGCAGAGGCACTACAACGGAAGCTTCCAGGCGGAGGGCCTGGCGCACTATGACACTCTAGCCGGACCGGGAGAACCGGTCTATAACATTCATGCACTTCGTAATGTGCACCTGAATATAGATAGATCCTGCAATCGAAGAAATCATTCCAACAAAACTGTACTAGAGCCGAATTCCCGCATCATTGGAGATAGGGAAACCATCCATGAACTTCGTAATGTGCACCTGAAAATTGAAAATTGGAAATTAGAACATCCAAGTAAGTCACACTGCCGGGGGCAGTTGACCCTTCTAAGGACGTGGTTTTATCGACACCGGTTCGTAAGCTCACCTTGCTCGAGGTTGGCAACGAGGCTAGAACCAGTCACGTTTCATACGGTTGACGGCCACCGTGAGAACCGAAACGCTCCCAACGGGGTTCTGGGTGCACCTGGATATAGATCCTGCAATCGAAGAAATCATTACAACAAAACTGTACTAGAGCCCAGGGTACTTCAAATTGCCAATTGGCCAGCGCTTTAGCGCACTTGAAAACAAAACAAACTGCGCTTTGTAGTGCGAAAAGCGCAAAATTGCTTGCTGCGCCCACAGGAGTGCAAAAAACCTGCGCTTACAGCGCAGAGGGGGTCAAAAAAGTCAGCGCTCAAGCGCGCACTTTTGAATTACCTGGAGCCTGCACAATTGGAAATCTTAAGAAAGTGGGGTGTCCAAGCGGCCTCCTACCTAGGGCCCCACTTGCGGGTACCCCCCAAATCCAGAAGCATAGGGCCGGTACTTGGAGTTGGCAAGGGGGCAGTCGCAAACTCGCAATAGGTCTACCAGTTACTTACACCACCCCCAACTTATTCTCCATGGCAACTGCCATCAAAGCAAACCCCAGCATGAAAGTTGAGTTTGACTCCACTAGATGCACCGTGACCATCAACAACAAACCTCTCTTAACTGCACCCCAAAAGAGAAACCTTTACCTGGTACCAATCATCCGCCCTGATCGCACTGTCATCCATGGTAACTCAATGCAACTTGCTATGCCAGCCATTCCTCGCATCACCCCTCAGACAACAGAACTTCACCATGTACGGATGGGCCGCCTAAGATATGGGGGACTGTCCAGAATGGTAACAGAAGACATGGTCACTGGCATTGACACCAAAGCATCTGCAAACAACAAAATAAACGAACACTTGTGAGATCTTGTGTCCTCTCTAAAATACCCCCCCCCCCCCCAACCCCCAACCCCCCCAACCCCCCCCCCTTTGTACGGACAGCCTAATTCAGCAGGTGCAATCCCGTTGACACTGCAGCCGCTGGAAAAGGCGAACCAGAAGGGTGGAGATCAGGGTAGTGCAGGAAGCAGCGTCCTGCGTCGCAGGACACAACATGGGGAGGGTCCGTTGCGTCACAAGCAGACGCAGGTTCGGGAGGTTGGTTGCGTCTCACCCATCAGTTGATTGGCGCACCACCACGCCATTGCCGTGGGCTACGGGTTCTGTTAATAGTGCGACGCAGCCTTTTCACCTGATTGGTTGTCCCCAGGACGCAACCCCTGCGGGTCCGTTTGAAGTACCCTGGTGGAGAGTGGGGAGGTGGCACCGCCGGAATCGAGCAGCGGGCCGAAGCTAGGGTCTTCGAAATAGGGCCGGGGTTATAGCTGCAGGGTGACTGCCAGGTTTGCCGCATAAGTGTAACTCTCAATCACGACCGGGGTGCATGGAGCGGAATTACACATCTGACCTCAATGCGCATACCAGCCGCATCGCACACCGCCCCCACCACACTACGCGCTGAACGCGCAATCACACCACCCCACCACTCAGCGTGATGCGCGAAAGGCATTAAACCCGCGCGCTGCCCGCGCACGACCAATCGGAAATCGCGGCTCCGTCGTAGAACACTGATACGCGTCGCGAGTCAGTGTTCGCGGAGACACGTCCGCACATGGTACATCTACCGCATGGCGCATGGCAGGCCAACCAACACCCGTTCACTCGCGTCCACTCTTTTCATTCGCCGTAGACCCGAGCTAACCAAAATCAGTCCAATCACAACTTCCCCCAGCGAGCGCCCGTTGCCGCCCTACACATCCCAAACCCACCCCAGCCCGTCCCATACCGGCGTATTCGATCTCTATCTCTATCTCTATCACAGTCCACCCCGTACAGTGCTCAGACAACGCCCAACCCAACCCAGCCCGACCTACGAGCGCGACCGAGACGAGCCGCTCCCCCACCCAATCTGGCAATCTCGTATTACCCCACCACCCACCCATCGCCCCCTCTCACTCCCGCCCATACCGATATATCACACCCATTGGGCCTAACGGCCTGTTTGGATTCGTTTCAATAAAGTTGCCATGCCGTCTGTTTTCCACGACCCTGACGGTTCTGCTTCGGGCTGTTGCTAAGCGGCCGGGCTGGTTCTAACCACGGTTTAGCCGTGGGATGATGCTGAGGTGGCTTTGAAGCTGAACGGGTAAGATGAGGGTTGTGGGGTGTGGGGGGTTGGGGTTGGTTGGTGTTGTGTTGTTTTAGGGTGAGGTTGTGGGAGGTAGCTGTGGATGCTGCTGGTGGTGGTTTTGGGGTGGTGTAGGTTGGGTGTGGATGTGTGGTTGTTGTGGTGGTGGGGTGTGGGGGGTTGGGGGTTGGGGTTGGTTGGTGTGTGGGTTGGGTGGTTGGTGTGTGTTAGGGGTGGGGGTTGTGGGGGTAGCTGTGGTGCTAGGTAGGTTGGTGTTTTGGGGCTGGTGTGTGGGGGTGTAGGTTGGGTGTGGGTGTGTGGTTGTTGTGGTTGTGGGGTGTGGGGGGTTGGGGTTGGTTGGTGTGTGTTTGTGGTGATGTTGTGGGGGTAGCTGTTGGATGTGCATATCGTGGGTTATTGGGGTGTGGGGTGTGTAGGGTTGGGTGTGGAATGTGTGGTTGTGGTGGTTGTGGTGTGGGTGTGGGGGGTTGGGGTTGGTGGTGTGTGTTTAGGGTGAGGGTTGTTGGGGGTAGTGTGGATGGGTGGTGTGTTTGGGTATGTGGGTGTGTAGGGTTGGGCCTGCTCGCGCCTGTGTGTTTGTTTGGTTGTGGGGGTTGGTTTGGGGTTGGTTGGTGTGTTTGTTGGGGTTGAGGTTGTGGGGTAGCTGTGGATGGTGCTGGTTGGTGGTTATAGGGTTGTGGGGGGGGGGTAGGGTTGGGTTGGTATTTGTGGTTTGTGGGGGTTTGGGGTTGTTGGTGTGTGTTTGGGTGATGTTGGAGGGGTAGCTGTGGATGGTGATTTTGGTGTGTTTGTGGGTGTAGGGTTGCGGTGTGGATATGTGGATGTTTGGTTGGGGTTATGGTTATGGAGAGGTGGAGGCTTGTGGTTTTGGGGTGTGAGGTGTGAGTGGGGTTGGAGTTATGGTTGTGGAGCTTGAGTTTTGAGGTTGGGGTTGTGGTGTGTGTGTGTGTGACGTTGCGGGGTTTATGCTTGTGGGGTGTGGGTGTTGGGTGTGGGGGTGGGGTTATAGTTGTGGGAGCTTGGGTTCTGAGTGTCCCTGGGAGTTGTGGGGTGTGGGGGTTATGTGTGAGTGGGGTTATGGTTTGGGGCTGTGGGTTTGGGTGTGTGAGTGGGGGTTATGCTTGTTGGGAGCTTGGGTTTGAGGTTGGGTTGTGGGGTGGGTGTGTGTTGTAAGTGGGGTTATGGTTATGGGAGTGGGGTTGTGGGGTTGTGTTTGTGTGTGTGAGTTGGGGTTTGGTTGTGTGTGGGTGGTTGTGGGTATGCTCGTGGTTGCGTGCGTGTCGGTGGGTCTGGGCGGTTATGGTTGCTGGGAGCTTGGGTTTGAGTTGCGGGTTGTGGGGGCTGGGTGTGTGTGTAAGTGGGGTTATGGTTATGGGAGGTTGGGGTTGTGGGGTTTGTGTGTGTGTGTGAGGTGGGTTATGGTTGTGGGATGTGGGGGTGTGGGTGTGGGGTTTGTGGTGTGGGGGTTGGTATAGGGTTATGGTTGTGGGAGTTCGGGTTTGAGGTTGGGTTGTGGGGTTTGGTGTGATGTGTGCTGAGTGGGTGCTATGGTATGGGAGGTGGGGTTGTAGCGCAGTTTGTGTGTGCTGTGAGAAGTTGAGGTTATGGTGCCTGTGTGTGCGGGTGTGAGGAATGTGGGTTGTTGGGTGTGGGGTTGGGGCTTATGGTTGTGGAGCTTGGGTTTGAGGTGGTGTTGTGGGGTTTGTGCTGTGTGTGTGGTTGTGGGGGTTGGGTTATGGTTGTGGGTTGTGGGGGTTGGGGTTATGTGGTGGGAGCTTAAGTTTGAGGTTGGGTGTGGGTTTGTCGTGTGTGTGTGTGAGTGGGGTTTTATCTACTT